>PVIC010043664.1:0-15337 GCA_004025085.1 Thryonomys swinderianus
TGGATAGAAGAAACAAGACAGTGGGAAGGAAACAATGAAATCATAACTGAAAATGGTACTTTTGAGAAGACTGCAACTTCCAAGGCCCAAATGAAGTCACCACAGCCATCCACATTGGCATTCCTTTGATTAATTTAACCTCCATCCCTGCCAGATCCAGCATACCCAAAATTATGCAGGAATACTAAAAGTCCATAAATTGGCTTAATTGAGAAGATAAGGAGTAGGAGCCTGACCCTAAAAGAGTAGGTTGAGAGAATCCAAAGAATGTTTAGAGGACACTTCTGGGAAGATGGCAGAGCAGCAATAAACAACAAATAGCCTCTCCAAGAGGCAGAATCCGGACACTAGAAAGTAATAGTTTATGAAATAAAAGGAAGAGGAAGGTGGATCCTTGGGACCCAGGAAAGATACCAAAAAAAAAAATTGGAGCCTACTGAGAAACTGAAAGCACAACGCAATGCAGAAAAAGGAAGGGGCAATCTATCCTTCTTCCCTGAGTCCTGGTTCATGGCATGAGAAGGGAAGATCGAATGTACAGAGAGCAGGTGACCCCAGCGGCCTTCAGAGAGAAAGGCGCCAGGGGAATGGGGCAGTGGATGCCGCGCACTACGACAGCTGGCGAGTGACTCCAGTCCAAGCGCCTGCCACAGGCCCTGAAGCCAGAGCTTGGTCGATGCCGTTCTAGGCAAGATTCTCAAAAAGGAGATCAAAGAGGACATCAAAACATGGAAAGATGACAATTCCAGGTGTGGTGGCTCATGCCTGTAATCCCAGCACTCAGGAGGCAGAGGCAGGAGGATTGCTGTGAGTTCGAGGCCAGCCTAGGCTTCCTAGTGAGTTCAGAGCCAGTCTGAACTACAAAGCAAGATCCTATCTCAGAAAAAAAAAAAAGGAAAGATGTCACTTGTTCCTGGATAGGTAGGATCACTATAGTCAAAACAGCCATACTTCTAAAACTGTTATACAGATTTAATGCAATCTGAATCAAAATACCAATAATATTGCTTATGGAACTGGAGAAAGCAATCCTAAAATTCATATGAAACCAAAAGATACCTATAATAATATCAAAATCAACAAAGCCGAAGCAGGAAGACATCACAATTTCAGACTGCAAGATACACCACAAAGCTAGAATGATAAAAACAGCATGATATCAGGAGAAAAAACAGACTCATGGATCAGTGGAACAGAACAGAAGATGCAGGAAAAAACTCCAGGAACACTTGGCTACTTCCTCTTTGACAAAGGTGCCAAATCCCTTTGTTGGAGGAAAGACACCTTCTTTGATAAATGCTGCTGGGAAAAATGGCTATAGTACTAAACACCAACGTATTTCATCTTTAGAGAAAAATACATTAAGATTCTACAACCACGAAATGAAATTAAAAAGAGATCTGCGCTGGGTGTGGGAGTACATACCTATAAACCCAGCACTTAAAACGCTGAGGCAGGAGGATCACCTTGAGTTCAAGGACAGCATGGATTACATAGTGAATTCAAGACCAGCCTGAACCACACAGGGGAGACAATAATAATAATAATAATAATAATAATAATAATAATAATAATAGATCTAGAATCTCCCTTTCTCCAAATACATGAGACTTCAGGGCTTGTAACTACTACATAGCCATGATACGTCTACTTGCGTAGTATATTACCTTGAATTACAAGATAGTAAAAGAATATTTATACACTTTCATCCAAAAGGTAAATGCTAAAATTTCTTAATGCGTATCAATTTAAACAAAAAAACCCACTGAAATCATTAGACTTACGTTTTTCCATTCCACTCCACAATCTTTGTAAAGTTAAGATAACTATCTTCTCCAGTTAAGAAAACATAATCTCCATCATTTGTTCCATTTTTCTGAAAAGGAATGAATATAATCATTTACAGTACCCACGGTGGTGAATTCTATCACCTTGTCTAGGAAGGTGCACTGGTGTACGAGCCGTTGTGGAGGTATTTAATAAATAAATAATTAATAAATAATAGATTTAATAAATAACTACAATCATTGAACTTTCAGTAAAGCAAATTACTCAAAATGTGAGTGGAAGAGCTCATGGGGAAGGGCATGATGTTATTCCAGCAATTGAAGGCTGAGGCAGGAGGAACTAGAGCTCAAAACTCTGTCTCAAATAAAAAGGAAAAAATAAAATAAAAAGCAAGTGGGTGTCTTCATGCAATCAGTACAACGGTTTAAAAGCAGAAAATAAAGCTTCCTGAAGAAGGAATTCTCCATAAGCCTACAACCTCGAAATTCCGCCTGAGCTATGACTTCTGGGAAATAGAACAGGTACTAGTTCCCCTATAATAAAGTAACAGACAAGAACAATTACTGAGTACAGACAATCCTTATATAAAATCCGAGTTCCATTTCAGTGACCAGGTCACTAAATGATTCCGTCACTGAATGAGGGATGATATATAGCATATACATTGGAATATTCAGAACAAAGAAATGGTCAAAGGAAGCTCCAACTTGATGACTTTGTTTTTCTTTGCATCACTCTTCCCTGCAGCTCTGTAACGTACAGCAACGTAAAACTACAGTGCTGTACCATACAATCAGCAGTCTGTGGTACAAACTGGCATTCTCAGCACTTTTGTTTCTTCTTTTTTTAAACTTTGAGATAGAGTCTAAGTCACTAAGCTGCCCAGCCTGGGCTCTAACTTGTGATCCTCCCGCCTCAGCCTACGAAGTGCAGGGATTACAGATGTGCACATTACTCCCACTTAAGTATAAATTCAATGATGAGCAAACTCACAATCTCAGGGCCCAACTCTAATCTAACACTTTCTTCTTGGACTTAATTTTGTCTATTATCCACTTCTCAACTACTGATCCATTCTATTTAACTTCCCTTCTCTCTAGGAATAAACCCCCTGGAGGGATTTGGGGGGTTCATTTGTTTTGGTTCGTACTGGGGATAAAATTTGGAACCTCTGCGATTGCAAGGCAGGTACAGGAACCACTGAACTCAATCTCTGGCCCTCCCCCATTAATTGTGAGATAGAGTCCTACTAAGTAGCTCAGGCTGGCCTTGAACCCAAGGGGATCCCCTGCCTCAGCCTCCCGGGCTCTGCACCACCACCCCTGGCTCCTCCTCTTCCCAATGCCCCCTTATTATTCACACAGTCTGCAAGACATCTATCTGTCTAGCACTCCAGGCCATGGACGTCTCCTAGCAGAAAGCAGAGTGGGGGTGAAGTCTGGCCAGGATGCGCAGCCCCCCCCCCCACTCACCTCGTAGAACAGGCCGAAATAGGGGGAGATGTCGGATCTGAACACGTGGATGAGCGACAAGAGCTCATCTTTGTAGCCCCAGAGCAGCTCGTGCACGGTGTGGGTGACGAAGAGCTTCTGTTCATAGGCCTTGAGCACGGCCTCGATGATCTTCCGAAGGAAGGGGTTCCGCGTCCACTCCATGGCGGTCTGGGGGCACAGGCACCAGGTCGGGCCCCCGCACACACCCCACCCCTCCCACCAGCCTTCCGCAGGGACGGGAACTTGGGCAAAATCACGGGGAGCGCGTGACAGGAAAATCAGCCAGCCAGCTCCTGAGGGAGCGAGGCTCTTGGGTCTTTCCTCGGTCCCATTCTGTGGGCGAGCTTCGCCTCCCCACCTGCAGGCGAGCTTCCCGGAGGCGGCGAAGCTCTTTTGACTGCGCTGGCATCTGCGGCCACGAGGTGGCGCCCTCTCCCGGGGCTGGGCTCGGGGAGGCCCACGCTCGGTCTGAGCCACCTGGAGCCACTGCCTGGGCCCGGGTCGGGGATTCTCCTCCCCGACCGACCAGCAGGGAAGCCAAGGACGCGTCCTAGGGCGCAGTCCCCGCGGGCGTCAGCACAAGGGCCCAGGCGCTGCTATTTGAAAAGGGAAAAGTAAATTCATATCTTTTGAGACTTTAAATAGAAGCCCCCGTGCCCTCGAAAATAAGAGCTCACCGGAAAACAATCAGCCTTGGAGAGCACAACCGCCAGCCAGGGGCCGCGGTCCACGCTCAGGGCACCGCGCCGCCTCCCAGGCGCAAGGCCTTGAGCTCGGTGCCCGAGAGCTGCGGCCGGAGGCCAGACCGTCCCCGCTGCCCGCCCCGCGGAGGGGCCGGGGAGAAGGCGCCGGTGCAGGAAGCGGCTGCTGCTTTTCAAGGCTGATGACCCTCAGGTGGGGTCTCAGGATGGGGAAGGAAACACAGAAGGTGGAAATCTGAGCTAAGATGCACGTGCAAATGCTGCTGCTACAATCTCCACAACCAATGGGCAAAAACGTGTTTTAAATTACAAGATACAAAAAGAAAGCCTATTTATTAGCATGACTGCTAATCCTCGACACACAAGAGATTGTGCGAATGAAAAATTGCATTTTTTGGACATTGGGAAAGACTGAGAGATCTCAGAAAATAAATTAAGATAAACCTTCAACAAAGGAAGGAAAAATGTATTTTTCTTTTTATGTATGTATATTTTTAACAACATTAACAGGTCCTAATGTAAGATTATTAATTGCTTTGCTTTTTTATTTTCTTCTAAACTCCACAAATGATACTAAAATGGACCAAAATGGTACTAGAATTCCCACTTACCAATGCAGGAATATTTAATGTTCTAATTAAATCAACTTCAGGGTCTCCGACAGATTGATTTCGTTCAAAAACATATGCCTTGTTGCTAACAGCAGATACTGTTGTTCCATTGTCTCCGAACTGAATATTTGCCTTGTTTCTGAGTTCCCTGAAAGAAACAAGATTTTAGTTGAAAATAAAATAAGATGCTTCCTTTTTTCAGTATCAGTTACCTTTTCAACACAACATTCCCCAAACCATCATCATCAGAGAGACCTCAGACGCCAACCCCTCGGGCCTGAGAGGGGCGAGGAAGGCTCACGGGCAGGGCAGGGTGCTTCAGGAAATGTGTTTTCCTTCCCTTACCCGGATCTGGGGACGCGCAGAAATGGGGGCCAGCGCGGGCCAGGGAACCCAAGGCAGTGAGCTCTCGCCTGGGCTGGGGTTTGGGCCTGAGCGGTTTTCAAGGGTGGAGTTTAAATTTCAGCATGGGTACCAGCTTCTTTTTATTTCCAACTTGAATTCAGATGAAAATTTATTTGAAACATTAAGCCCAAGGCGTAGCGAGTCAGAAAGCTCACTCCAGTTTCAGATACACACAGTTCGGCGCGGTTCCGGGGAGTCCCTCCACACGAGGTGTCAGAAGTCTCTTTCTTGGAAAGGGCTTGGAATACCACAGTAGGGTCGCTATGGTTGACATCAATAAATAATTCAAAAGACCCAATAGAAAGGCTTTTCAGTGTTTCCAACTAAAATAAATGATAATTGCCATTACCGTGATCTGATCATTACATACTGTATATACAAACTTGACATGTCACACTGTACCCCATAAATATAATTATCAGATCAATTAACAAAGGTACACACACACACACAAAATAAAATTATAATTTTATATTTTGAGACAGGGTCTTGCTTTGTAGTTCAGCCTGGCCCTGAGCTCACTATGTAGCCCAGGCAAGCCTCGAACTCAGCAATCCTCCTGCCTCTGCCTCCTGAGTGCTAGGATTACAGGTGTGAGCCACCACACCCGGCACTGTGGTGTGTGGTACTGACTGCTGGTGGGCGTGAGTCACCACGCCCAGTATTGTTGTATGTGCTTACCGAGGATCAAGGATCAACCAGGGACCTTGCACTTGCTAGGCAGGTGCCAGAACCACTGAGCTAAATCTCCAGCTCCACATATTTTACTCTTTACATCCCCAGATTCTTTCTAGACTCTACAATAGGGATGGGTGAGAAAATAACAAATGTATGCGGACGCCCAGGAACAGGGGCGTCTTTGTCTCCTACGGCACAAAGCACCAAACTATGCACAGTAATCACAAATACCTGATACTCCGATGGCTCTTTAAAGTGTTTAACTCACTTCATTTCACATTATTCCTCTTACATCATACAGCAAGTTTGCAACACGGACAGAGCAAGTACCAACGGCCCACTGTCACAGATGGGCACACAGGGCACGCGACAGGAGCTGGGTGCAGGGCCGTCTCGCCAGCACACGGTTCTCTCCCCTCTGTATCAGATGGCACCTCCTGAAAGTACCCAGCAAATGGCTCTAACAGCAGCCACATCTGCGTCATTCTGCGTCCTTCCAGCGCCTGAGGGATACGCAAGAGCTCCAAAGAGCCCCAGTGTCCCGCGCGGATGGCTCGTGCAGCGGTCCCAGCCACAGCCCTGTCCCCTCGTGGTGGCCTGAGCTCCTGCCCCTCAGGTACCTCCTCTGGCTCGGAATCCTGAGCACAGAAGCCTGGAAAAGCCAGATTCCCTGCACGGCACGCACGTGCGGGACTGGGCCAGAAACCCCGAAGTCACACCCTTCCGTGGCAGAGAGATTTCCTCTCACACAAACCAGGCAGCCGTGGCTTCTCATCCCCTCACCCAGGAATCAGAACCTGCTCTTTCTAGAGATAAGAAAATGGAGATTGGGGGCCAATGAGGAAGTGTCAGGACCACACTAGAATCGTAGTCACTTGACTTTAGGTCCAGAATAGGCTCAGAAGTCCAGAGGTCACTGCCGAGTTCACTGGTTAACATGTAAAAGGAGCCACCTTGCTGGGCCTGGTGGCTCATGCCTGTAATCCCAGCACTCAGGAGGCAGAGGCAGGAGGATTGCAGAGTTTGAGGCTTGCCTGGGCTACATAGTGAGCTCAGGGCCAGCCTGAACTACAAAGTGAGACCCTGTCTCAAAAAAAACAAAAAAAAAAGAGCAAACTTGCACACCTGTAACCCTAGTATGGGAGGCTGAGGCAGCAGCATCAAGTTCGAGGCCAGCCCAAACCAACATCAGTGACCTCAGTAAGGGTTATTTTTCTTCACCCAAGCCCTACAAAGGTAGAAGCCTGAATGATCCTAAATCTAGAGCCTGCTTCATTTATATTTGTAAGTACTGACCCTGACGTGACTATTCATTTATTTTTGTTACCGGGGGCTGAACTCAGGACCTCATGTTTGCAAGGCAGGGACCACTGAACTAAATCCTTGGTCCCAGAGGTGACTTTTAAATAAACTGCTTTCTTTCCTGCTATCTTGTGAGAACCTGATAGTTAAGGGAAAAGTGAGCTTGAAAGCACTGACCACTTAAAGCCTTGTAACTTGATTAAGTTTCTCGATAAATCTCAGTAGGTCAAAGGCAAAGTTTTCCAAACCACAAAACATGTCATCCTGTTGGCAGTCCCGACAGCTGGCCAGTCTTCATCAAAACAGCCCAGGGTCGTCCAGGAGCCAGAAATGCTTCCTTCCCAAGCTCCTGTCACTCTGGCAGTGCTTGACAGAAAGCACACGGATAAGGGATTCTGGTAACAACGACAACAAATCTGGCGACCTAAATCTCCCCTCAGGCGATTACAACACTCAGGTAGAAGCAGGAGGCCTGGGAAACGCGGACTGTGAGCCAGCCGTGACCAGTGAGGGCCTGGCTGCATCAGGGAAGCCAAAGAAAGTGTCGGAAACACACCAAAGAAACACCCAGAGATAGAAACAAGAGTTTAAAACAAAAACAAATCACTCTGAGAAGGAAGGAAGAGGACAGAGAGGAGGACAAGGGGAAGTAAAAAGGACAAGTTGGGCCGGAGATTTAGCTCAGTGGTTCCGGCACCTGCCTCCCAAGCGCAAGATCCTGAGTTCGATCCCCGGTAACCACATAGAATGCTGGGCGTGGAGACACGCCCACCAACAATCAACACCGCATACCACAATGCCGGATGTGGTGGCTCATGCCTGTCATACCAGCACTCGGGGGCAGAGACAGGAGGATTGCTGAGTTCGCGGGCGGCTTGCCTGGGCACCATAGTGAGCTCAGGGCCAGCCTGAACCACAAAGCGAGACCCTGTCTCCAAAAAGCAAAAAAAAAAAAGAAATAAATCCTAGACCTATTAAGCTAACCAAGGAACCACACTTCCTAGCGCCTAGACATTCCTTAGTATTAAATGCTAATAAATCTCAGATTAAAGTTTAACATTTGCTAATCACAACGATGGCCCTGGTTATAAGAAATGGTTATGTTCCACGAACTATCTAATTAGGCAGGAAAATATATACTTGATTTTAGAACCAATTTTAGCACTTGTTTAAGAGATGGAAACCAAAGAGAATAATTTTGTCAGAAAATTAACATCTGGGGATCTAATTCCTCCAAGATGCTGAATAAACTGACTGTGTAATATTTGCACAGAACTCTTATCTTTCCGTCATGTGGGCTGCTCCATTTATTTAAGTATCTGAATTAGTGTAAGAAGTTCTTGGCAAGCTGGATAGAAGTATGGGTGAGGTCTGCTAGGTTTCGTATATCTTCCTGGTTTTGTAGACATTTGCTCTGGACCAAGATGGAGTTTCCTGAATGCTCTGTCCTTCAGTCTCCTCACCTGTAAATGCAGACACTGTAAAATGGGCCTCCTGGAACTGTTACAAAAAGTAAAGCCACATTTATAATCCAGTTACAGCACCACCTGGCACACATTAAGGACCCCGGGAGCATCAGCTGTTAGTCCCACGAACAAGGGCCAACGTCAAGCAATCGAGATGGAGGATCCTAGGTCCTCGAAGAACCCACAGGGTGCACAGGAGACTGGCACCGAGGCTGCCCTTCTGACTGACAATCGCTCTGCTGGGTGACCACAGACGCTAGCGGGGCACACGAGAGAAGGGGGCGACTGGCCTGGAGTGCGAGTCAAGCACCGCGGTGGGTGTCTGGATTGGCTCCTGGAGGGTGGAGGCCGAGGACCCTGACCCAGAATGCGGGAAGCTGCGGCCCTGGCAGGAACGGCACCAGAGGTGACTCCCAGGGCAGCAGGCGAGGACAGGCTGGGCAGAGGGGGAAGCCCCGCAGGGAGGCAGGCGCTGGGCCCTGAACCTAACTTCCTGTCACCCCTGCCTATCACCTACTGGCGGCTCAGCGCCCAACACCAGGCAGAAATAGATACCCTCCCTCCGCCCCGAAGATGGAGTGGGAAGGGAGCAGAGGGAAGAACCCTCTGTCAACAAATCCCCTCTAGGCACACTACAGAGCCTCAGTTCAGAAGTAACTCAGGTCAGGTGCATCGGCACACACCTGTAAGCCCGGAGCTCTGAGAGGCGGTAAAGCAGCCCCAGGCCTCCACAGTAGCCAGCGGAAGGCGGGATCCTCAACCTGCGCCTCTTTAGGAATGTGGAACCTTTAAGAGGTTGGGTTTAGTAGAGGAAGTGAGGTCATCAGGGGGTGTGTCCTCAGAGAGCTACAGGAACACACCCCAGCCCCGCCCTGTCTCCACTTCCTGACCCCACTTCCGCCTTGCCTCCTCACTTCCTGCTGCCTGGAGGCAGGTGTCTCACTTCCACATCAGGAGCTTCCGCTGTGCCCTCTGAGCAATGAAAGCCATAGAAGCAGAAGCCATGGACTGAAACCTCCTCAACTGTAGGCCAAAACCAACCTTTTTGTCTTTTTAAGTTGATATGTGTCAGGCATCTTGTTATAGAAACAGAAAGGAAATATATGGGAAATGAACTAACGGGACACAATCTGGCCCCAGTTTCCATTACCCCAGGGCAGTCTCTGAGCTGCTGAGCTTGTCAAGACGTTTAAGTGGGAAGGGGGCAGAGGGAAGGACCCTCTGTCAACAAATCCCCTCTAGGCAAACACAGACCAACACACAGCTCCCTTGTTTTTAGCTCCACCATCCTGCATGATTCTTCACATTGTATTCCAGGGAGTAACATTTTTCCTTCATACTGGAAGAAAGCAGGAAGAAGAGGCATGGAGAGAAGACTTGGGCCACATTTGTTGAGGGACGTAAACCAACTTCACTCCCCGTTGCTGTGTTCTTGTCCCTGAAACTGCCTGACCCCGTGGCACGCAGGTGTGCTACTGCCACCACAGGCACAGAAAGTCACAAGTACCTGGCCACCATCTTTTGTACATGGTAAAATGTGGGGGATACTCTCTTCTCCCCACCCTCTTTTCCTGACAGGGTCAGTGCATGTACCCTAGGCTAGTCTTGGACTCTCAATCCTCCTGCCTCAGCTTCCCAAATGCTGGGATTACAGATGTGGGCCACCCCATCTGGCGTAGGAAATTTTTTTCTATTTTTCTTTTGACCAATTCAAGGATTAAAATAAAAAAAATTTCCACTTGATGCTGTTTCTAGTTTAAGAAAAATGCCTTTTAAACTACCAATTCAAAACTCAACACATAATCATTGTATATACAGTGTATAGTTCAGCTTGTACATATGGGATGGCACGATCAGATAAGGGTGACTGCTTATCTACAGCCAATGACAGGATACATTCATGTGTCCGCTGGGAACATTTCCAGTGCTCTCCACTAGCTATACTGAAATAAGTAATCCATTGCTATCTTACTGTGCTCCTGAATATTAGAAGTGATTCCTCCCATCCACTGCTCCCTTGTTCTCCCTGTCCTGCCACCCTCTGTCCCCTCCCCCAACATCTCCCAGGCTCTTGTAACCTCTGCTCTACTCTCAGCTTCTATGATGCCAACTCTTTTGCATTCCACATAGTGGAATCCAGCAGTATTTGTCTTTCTGTGCCTGAGTTAATATAATGTCCTCCAGCGCCATATATGCTGCCACAAGTGACAGGATTTCATTCATTTTTTTTTTTTTTTAATGAGACAGGGTCTCGCTTTGTAGTTCAGGCTGGCCCTGAGCTCACTATGTAGCCCAGGCAAGCTGCCGCGAACTCAGCAATCCTCCTGCCTCTGCCTCCTGATTGCTGGGATTACAGGCATGAGCCACCACACCCAGCACTGTGGTATGTGGTATTGATTGTTGGTGGGCGTGTCTCCACGCCCAGGATTATATGTGGTCACCGGGATCGAACTCAGGACCTTGCACTTGCGAGGCAGGTGCCAGAACCACTGAGCTAAATCTCCGGCTACTGCTTTTCCCTTCCTTCCTTTCTCCACCCACCTTTTCTCAGTACTGCTGATTGAACTCAGGGCCTTCACACTGAGCTACATTCCCAGCTCTTTTTTTTAACCGCGAAACAAGAGTCTCACTATGTTGTCCAGGCTGGGGTAGAACTTTCAAGCCTCTGCCTCAGCCTCCCAGCGAGCTGGGGTTACAGGTCTGTGCCACCATCCCCAGCTCTCTAATGTACTCTCCCTTTCATCATCCATCAGTTGACACATGGTGGATTCTGTATCTTGCCTACAACGAACACTGCTAAAATGAAAATGCAAGTGCAGAGTCTCTCTGGCTTGTGGATTTGCACCCCTCTGGATACATACCCTGGGACAGGGTTGCTGGATCACATGTTATCACTGTTTGCAATTCTTTGAAGAACCTCCAGGTACAATAATGGTACTAATTTACATTCCCACCAACAGTACGTGAATGTCAAAGTAGGGATTTTGAGGTTAAAAGAGAATGTATAAAGGAATACACTTAACTACATCTAAATCTTAAAAATTAAAAAGGCAAACAGAACTACCCTACATGTGACAGACGGTCAGTGTACACAAAGGTCACAGAACAACATGAGCACACAGGGCTCAGGTAGCATAGAGGCAAAAGACAAGGACAGAGAGTAGAAAGGGGGGGCAGGCAAGGAGGACACTACCCTGTGTGGTAGTCAGGGTGGACTATGGACTAACGTGTATGTCCAAGACAGAGAGACGCTAAGCCTGCTCTAGGGGTAGTGACATATTTACTGTATTTCATATTATTATCTGTATAAGCACCAAGACACAACATAGGAGAATACCTACAAACTAGCACTGAATGAGTATATTATGTGTCTGCACATACATATTCTACATGTATATAAAAATGATAATCATGGGCTGGAGATTTGGCTCAGTGGTTCCAGCGCCTGCCTCGCAAGCGCAAGGTCCCTGGTTCAATCCCCGGTAACCACATACAACAATACTGGGCAATCAGTACCTCATACCACAGATGCCGGGCTTGGTGGCTGAAGCCTGTAATCCCAGCACTCGGGAGGCAGAGGCAGGAGGATTGCTGAGTTCCAGGCTTGCCTGGGCTACATAGTGAGCTCAGAGCCAGCCTGAACTACAGAGCGAGACCCTGTCTCAAAAAAAAAAAAAAAATGATAATCATATAAAAGTAAAACTTGCTGGGTGTAGTAGCACACTCCTATAATCCCAGCACTCTGGGAGACTGAGGCAGGAGGATTACAAGTTCAAGTCTAGCCTGAATAATGTGGCAATTTAATAAATTATTACCTCAAAATAAAATGAAAAATTAAAAGAAGGCAAGGGGTATAGTTTGGTTCAAATGCTCTGGGCTCAGTCCCCTGTACTGGGGAGCAGAGGGACTAAAATCATCTATAGAACAATAGCTGTGAGATCCAAAATATCAGCTGTGTTTTACCTTTGAGATGGTGAAATTGTGAATCATAGTTTTCCTTCCTTTACTGCATTTTCAAGTTTATTTCTAGTGAGCATACACATCCATATATATTTTCTCTAATATAAAATATAAATTGCCCATTTAAAGATAATTCTACATATAATATTATGTATGTTGATTCCATTTCCTAACCCAGTATTATTTAATGATCATGGTTTTCCAAAATTCCTCTTAACATACATCCCTCACACTTTTTCTTACTATGAATCCTAAAGAAATAACACAAAAAGGTAAATTGAGATACCCCAAAAAAAGGCATGTAATGGGATATTGTAAAATTAACAAATATTTAAAAGTTATCCAAAACAGCCTTAGGCAGTACTTTTCAAAACTTTGAAATTTTAAACACTAAAAAAAAAAAAAAAAAAAATCTGACAAAGCAAAAAATAAAATCTCAGAGTACTGAGATGGCCAGAGGATCCCATGAATGTGGCCTGTGTGACCAGCACAGTGCCGTGGCAGGTGGGTCCCATTCAGAGACACTCAGATGCTCAGTCCCCAGCTCTGCAGAACCAGACTGGCTGTCGGAGCAGCAGGGAGCAGCCCTGGCCTTAGGGCCCAGAGCCACACCGGGAACCGGACCCTGCCATCACTGAGAGGTGTGAGAGCGAGCCAGGTCCTCCGCAGCCTGGGCCTTTCCAGGCCCCGTGCCAACCTCGCCCCACCTGGGCAAACAGAAGTGGCCCCACTTCCCTTCCCTCCCTTCACCAAGGCCTCCGCACACTGGCAGCTCCCACACCAAGTAGGCACAACTGGAAGGTCCAGTCTGTCTTATGACCTAACAGTAGCATGACCAGGTCACGAGTATCAGAAAACAGATCCACCAACAATGGCAAAAGCCAAGTGCGGAGACCAGCAGGCTCTCAGAGAGGTTGGGTGTCACCCTGTAACCCTGGGTCCCACGGTCCCCAGAGAACTCACAATGCCTGTCTCCTCCTACCAGAGCCACCCATCTTCAGGACGTGGTGTCTCTCTGAGCCTGCCCTGTGTTCCTGGCGGAATCCCAAGGTTCTGGCCGTGTTACCTTTGTCCTGGGTTTTTCTGTTTTGTTTTTGAGACAAAGTCTCATGTAATATGTAATCCAGACTGGCACTGAACTCACTGGTAGCTCGGGCTGTCCTTGAACTCCAGTGAGTTCTACCGCAGCCTCCCGAGTGCTGAATTACAGACGTGCCTGGCTCTTAGGTTGACTTAGTATACAAAAATAACCCCAAACCCAAACTGGAGGCAGGAGCGATCGTGTCAGTGAAAAGGAGTCCGTGAGGAAGCAGTCATGTCCGGCCTGCTGGATCTGCACAGCCCAGGCCTCTTCCCTGCTGTGTGCCAGGGTCCCAGGCGTCTGGGATAAAACTCTCCGCCCCTTCCTCACAGCAGCCTTTTAACAGATACAAGAGATGCAGTGCCCGGGACCTCCGAGGAGCCAGTCCCCGGGAGAAATGCTGTGGTTCTTACGGCCCCTCACACATCCTCCTGGACTCCCACTGTCCTCTTTGGGTTACTCAGGTCACCTGGCGCAGCGGAAATACTGCGTAAGTCACTACTCTACAGCTGCAAGGTCAGGGAAAGTGACAGAGAAACAGGCTAACAGTTCAAGCAAAAGCAGGCACAGTGGGCCTAACTGCACGCTAACTACACTCCCGCGGGCTCACTTCTCCAGGTGTAGTCGGTGCCCACCTGGGCAAACGTGGACACAGAATCTGAGAAGCGGGCCAACGGTATGCTGGAATATAGTTCTCCTTTTAAACATCTGTGATTTAAGGAGTCACAAGTAGGATTCGTTATTGACACATTAAGCTATAGCTGCAGATCTGATTACAGAAGTTTTAAGGTATTCATGTGGGGTTTTTTTGGTTTTACTTTGAGACCAAGTGTCAGTACAGTCCAGGCTGACTTTGAAGTCACTGTGTAGCCCGAGCTGGGCGCAGGCTTGCAGTGATCCTCCTGTAGGATTATGGGTGTGCACCACCACTGCCCAGCAATTTTAAGGTATTTTTCAACATCAAAAATATTCCAGGGCTGGAGATTTAGCCCAGTGGTTCCAGTGCCTGTCTCACAAGCGCAAGGTCCTGAGTTTGATCCCCAGTAACCACATATAATGCTGGGCGTGGAGACTCACGCCCACCAGCAATCAATACCATGTACCACAGTGCCGGACGTGGTGGTTCACGCCTGTCATCCCAGCACTCGGGAGGCAGAGGCAGGAGGATTGCTGAGTTTGAGGCTTGCCTGGGCTACATAGTGAGCTCAGGACCAGCCTGAACTACAAAGTGAGACCGTCTCAAAAAAAAAAAAAAATCCAGAGAACTAGAAAGAGATGCACCTTCCTTTCCCTGCCTAGCACAGGCACCACCAAGGCTTCTGCAGTGTGACACACAGTTACGCACAGGGCAGGCTGAGCGTGGGAGTCCAGCGAGGAGTAAAGGTAGCGCTTCCCCATGCAGGTCACAGACCACCCTGGAATTTATCCAGCAAGCCCAGGGATCTGCCGATCCCAGGTCAGGATGCTCTTGAAGATGCTGCTGGACTCTGCCAGGGGTCACAACGGGGACATGACAGGTTAGACTTAGTTATATACCCTGGGATTCCTCCACTGGAGTGCTCACCTGTGCCAACATCCCAGTGACTGGGAGACAGGTCAGCGGAAGAATACTTTGTTCTGGGCTATGGTCACAGTTCATATCTTATTTTTTGGATATTTTATGGAGATGGAGGTCTCCCGGGCTGGCCTCAATCTCCTGTCTCAGCCTCTGGTATTGCTGGGACTATAGGACAGAAGCCAGAGCCTTTCACAGAGTTATATCCTCAGCTTTTTTTTTTTTTTTTTTTTTGCTTTTTGGAGACAGGGTCTCGCTTTGTAGTTCAGGCTGGCCCTGAACTCACTATGGTGCCCA
>PVIC010043665.1:0-15386 GCA_004025085.1 Thryonomys swinderianus
GCACTGTGGTATGTGGTATTGATGGCTGGTGGGCGTGAGTCACCACACCCAGCATTGTGTGTGGTTACAGGATTGCACTCAGGACCTTGCGCTTGCTAGCCAGGCACCGGAAGCACTGAGCTAAACCTCCAGCCCTAGTCTCTGTTTCTGTTTGAGTGTCCGCAGCGCAGAGGCCTCCTCCCCGGGGCGGCACAGCGCAGAGCACACCCCACCCTGCCCCCTCCCCTCTGCCTCCCAGCTCGGGTCTCCTTCCCACTTGCAAAACGTCCATCTCCCTGCTTCCTCTCATCTACCTTGTAGTTTACTCTTTTAAAATGCACACATTGGGCTGGGGATTTAGCTCAAGTGGTATCACGCCAACCTTGGATGCACAAGGGCCCTAGTTCGATCCCTGGTACCCCCCCGAAAAAAATGCACATATTTTGTGTTTCTCATATCAAGGAAACCAGGCGATAGTGAAGCATGTGTGTCGGTTCGTTTCACTGAACATTATGGTCTCAAAATGCACCATTTTCCTACGCACGACTCCAGCTCACCCTTCTTTATGGCCAAGTAGTACTCCATCAAGTCATGCTACAAAGCCACAGTGACCACAAGCGGACTTGTGGTCCAGGGAACCACACAAAGGTGCAGGAAAGATGGAGGCCCTCAGCGCTGAGCTCTGACAGAGGCCAAGAACAGCCACAGAGGAAAGCTTGCACCCCCACTCCAGCAGCGGCGCTAGGGAACCGGCAGGCACGTGAGGAAGGGAGGCCGCGCCCAGCACTCAGCGGTCACCGGGCTCCTGGGTTTGCAGACTGCTCCCTGATCACCCAGGTGGAGACGCCGAGGCAGCCGGAGGGCAGCAGGTGCCTCCTGGGCCGGGTCCCGGCTGCAGACCTGAGGAAAGGCACTGACTTAACAGTGAACCATGCCCAAGGATTCAGCTCAGTGGTTCCCATGTCTGCCAGGCAAGCCCAAGGTCCCGAGTGTGATCCCCAGTACCACACACCACAGGGCCGGGCGTGGTGGATCACGCCTGTCATCCCAGCATTCGGGAGGCAGAGGCAGGAGGGTTGCTGAGCTCATGGCTTGCCTGGGCTACACAGCGAGCTCAGGGCCAGCCTGCACTACAGAGTGAGACCCTGTCTTAAAGAAAGGAAGGAGGGAGGGAGAAGAAAAGCATCGAGTCATGCACAATTTTAGATGTGTTCACGCGCAGCAGACAGGGCCGGGGCAGCTCAGGGCCACAGGCTTCGCAGCTGTGTGGTCACCACCAGCTCCCCAAGACAGAAGGAGCCCCCACTACCTCAGGCTTTCATTAGCTTCCTTTCCTGAGCCACATCTCTCTGCTCCTAGGCACCCTAGGATTACTTAATTTGGATCATTTAGTTTTAATCACTTAAACATCCTTCTTTTTTGTGCTGGGGATTAAGCTCAGACCTTGGGCTTGCCCGGCAGGCGCTGTGCCGCTGAGCTGCTACCCGGCTCTTCTCACAAGTTCTCAACCTCTGAGAACAGAGGATTCTTTATTTTTAGAACAGATTGCTGCTATCATCAGAGACTCTGGGGCTTTCCGAGACCCTAGGATTTTTCTAAGTTAACACTTTTCAGATATTTTTATTTTTGTTTAGTTTCTTGAGACAAGGTCTCCCTATGTACTTCAGGGTGACCTTGAACTCACTAAGTAACCCGAGCTGGCCTGAACTTCTGGCAATCCTCCTGCCTCAGCCTCCCTAGATCTGGGATTACAGGTTTGTGATGCCAATGCCAGCCTCAAATGTTTTTAAAGCTACCTCTTCTGAATGTGGAAAGCTATCTAAAATAAAGTTTTTATTATTACTGCAGCATTTCATACTGTGTTTTTATAATAAGTTCAAGAATACTCATTCCTTTGGGAATTACTCAATAATGACTCTCTCAATAAGGACTTTTCCACCAAATCCACCTGCAAACTTGGAAGTGGCACCAGCCCCCTTGCAAAATAAGGATGGCACGAGTGTTTATTTCCAGAAGTGCCCAAGTAATTACAAGTAGGGCAGAGATAAGACTAACTTCAAGGTGAAAGTTGTGGGGACCCAAAAAAGGATGCCCAGACTCTGTTCAGTCATTGCCTTTAACAAATGCGGTCGGTTCCAGGGTTTGTCAATTAACTCAACACACTTCGCTCGAGGCAGGCACACGCAGAGGACTCGGCTGGATCTGCTTACACCCAAGACAAATCCAGAATGACTATTTCTATTAAAAATGGGTTCAACACAGCTTCCTGTGCATGTTAAGTAACTGCATTTTTAGAGAAATGTATTTACTTTTCCTGTACACCCGTGGAGGCTGAACCCCAGATCCACCCCCAAACTCCACCGGCTCCTCTTCATCAAGGACTCCCCATCTTTCACGATAGTCCGGCCACAGCACTCAGGAGGCTGAGCCAGGAGGATCACCCTGAGTTCACAGTGAGCTCAAGGCCAGCCTGAACAGCACGGTGGTTGTCCCCAGAGGGCCTTGGTGACCTGTATGAGGCTGGGTGCAAGGTCTTGCCGGGGTCAGCTGGACCTGGCTCCAAACCTGGACCCATTTCCTAGGACCCATCCGTGCCCGACCCAGGACCAGCCGAACACCAGCAGACAGCAACGTCCCTCAGCTCTAACAATGACGCAGACACAGTGGCCCAGCTTGGATAACTTCGGCCTGAACGACGCTAGAGAAAGGGAAATAGAACAAAACTTCAGGAACCCAGAGCCAGACAGACCCTTCCCCAGAGATGCAGGGTGGGCGGGGCGTGGTGGTGCACACCTGTAGTCCCAGCCCCTGGGAGGCTGAGGCAGAAGGATCTCTGGGAACTCAAAGCCAGCCTGGGCTGCACAGTGAGTTCAAGGACAATGTGGACGATATCATGAGATTGACCATGTTGCTATAAATTTAATGAACAGCCCCCCTGGCAGCTCCCAGGAGGCTAGAGGGCAGGCGACCCCGCCCACTCACGCCCCTGGGTCAGGTCCCCCTGCGCCTGCGTAGGGTGCACACGGCACTGCCCTGTGACCCGGGTCCCCTCTCCGGTCCCAGGCTCCACTCTGGTTCGGTCGCGCGCATGGCTTCCCCTCCGCCGGCCCCCACCTCTGACCCAGGAGGGAGAGTGAGCCCACTTCCGCCCCGGAGCGCGCAGCAGCGTGGAGAACACCCCCTCGCTAACCACAGAGCTTTCCGCGTCCGACTCCGTGCAGCCCACGCCGCTGCCACGGGCATCTCCTCCAGAGCCGGGTTTGGAGGCGACCACCACCCTGACCTGACACTCCTGGGCACCGGTGTGCGCGTGCACACACACACATGCGTGTGCAAACAGCCACCAGCAGCCAAGTTCCTTCCAGCCTCCTTGGAGGAGGCACAGTGGAGCGCGGCCTTCCTCTCTGTGCTGAGGACCTTCCACTGAACGGAGCCCGTTCCCCACATATAACTGCCTGGCCCTCGTTTAGAGAAACCGTAGAACCCACATCCGTGAGCTACAGGCCCAGAAGACTATAAGGGAGTCTTAAGAACTGTTAAAAGATAAACCACTTAAGGGCCGGAGACTTAGCTCAGTGGTTCCGGCGCCTGCCTCACAAGCACAAGGTCCTGAGTTCAATCCTGGAAACCACATACAATGCTGGGCATGATAAGTTACACCCACCAGCCATCAATACCACATACCACAGCGCCCGGTGTGGTGGCTCACACCTGTCATCCCAGCACTTGGGAGGCAGAGACAGGAGGATTGCTGAGTTTGAGGCTTGTCTGAGCTACATAGTGAGCTCAGGACCAGCCTGAACTACAAAGTGAGACCCTGTCTCAAAAAAAAAAAAAAAAAAAAAAGGATAAACCACTTAAATAAGTGGATCCATCATACAGACTGTGTTCCCTACTAGGCTAAAACAATTCTGTGTTCAAACGAAACTCAAAAATATATTTTAAAGACCAGGTGTCGTGTTGCACACCTGTAATCCCATCCACACAGGAGGCTGAGGCAGGAGGATCCCCTCAAATTCAAGGCCAGCCTGGGCTACTTAGTGAAACTCAATAAATCAATAGATTTCAAAAGTTTAAAAAGAAACCACCGTGGGAGGGAGAAAAGGATGAAAAAAGAATTAAGGTTGGTATCTACAAGTGCCGGCTCCCTGTAGTAAGTGCAATCATGGCTGCAAATGCTCTAATAAAACTTTGAAAAATTATGGCTGGAGGGTTAGCTCAGTGGTTCCGGCGCCTGCCTCACAAGCGCAAGGCCCTGAGCTCGATCCCAGTAAACACATACAATGCTGGGCGTGGTGATTCACACCCACCAGCCATTAACACCATATACCACAGTGCCCAGCGTGGTGGCTCACGCCTGTCATCCCAGCACTCGGTAGGCAGAGGCAGGAGGATTGCTGAGTTTGAAGCTTGCCTAGGCTGCATAGTGAGCTCAGAGCCAGCCTGAACTACAAAGCGAGACCCTATCTCAAAAAAAAAAACTTCGAAAAATTATAATGTAAAAGAAATATACTATATGTCAGAAGAGAGCAGTAATAAAATTACTGATGCTAAAATTGACCAGGAGGGGCTGGTCAATTGACTGATGCTAAAATTGACCAGCCTGGGCTACTTAGTGAAACTCAATAAATCAATAGATTTCAAAAGTTTAAAAAGAAACCACCGTGGGAGGGAGAAAAGGACAATTGACTTGGAGGGGAAAATGTAGGTAGGAAAACCCTGAAGGAACTCACAAAAGGAAAAGCAGAACCTGACCCAAAATATGGCTCACAGGGTCTCGGCAAAAATGAATCTCTGAAAAGAATAAAAGTTAGGTATTTTTTACAATATTTGTCATAGAGGAGAGAGATAACAAAATTCAAAAAATAAGGGAAAAAAGAATAAAAACAAAAAGAAACCAGAATACAATGGTCCCAGACAAAATGACAAAGGGAGTTGTGCCAGGCCAGGGCAGAACTGCCCAGCTTCTCGGGAGGGTCAGACGGGGAGATCACAAGTTCAAGTACAGCCTGGGCTATTTAGTGAAACTGTATCAAAGTAAAATATTTTTTTAAGGGCTGAGGCCAGAGCTCCAGGCCTGAGTGTGCCTGGGTCTAATCATCAGGACTGAAAAAACTATTCCATGACAACTGTGTCACAGTGAACTGTAAAACCAAACATGTGGCAGTTTTCTGTAAAGACAGAAGTTAGGGTCACAGAGCCAGGAAGAAAGAGACAACTGGGGTAGTTTCCCCACAGCCACGTAGGTTAGAGGGACAGAGGTCACCGGCAAAGGCAGGGCAAAGGCAGGAGCGAGGCTCTGGGAGATGCCTGGCTGGGAACAGCGACGGGCCACCGAGCTCCAGCCATGGACACCGGGTCCCATCTGTCCTCGTGGCCGCCATCACCAGGGGCTCCCAGGCCACCGACTGGCTCACTTCTGTCCCAGCCCCGGGCTCCAACCTTCCAAGAGCTGGGATTACAGACCGGGCCAGGGACTGGGGGGGCACGGACGACTGCGAACCCCTAAAACAGGTCTTTGCTCCCAGGAAGGCAGGTCCAAAGCCACAGATCTTCCTGTAGCCTTCAAACAAACAAAAGAACACTGCATTTTTCCAGAGAATCCGGATCGCAGCTACAAGTGTATAAACGTGAAGCATGGCTCTCAGAAACCCCTCCCCGGGCAGGAGGGGGCCTCACCCTGCAGCAGGGCAGCTTCCCACCGGCCTGGCCCACCAGTCAGGAGCTGTAGGGGCGCAGAGGCCTGCTGGGGCGATTCCACAACACCTGTGCTGCCTCCTCTCACCTCCATCCCCAAAGCCACCAGGCCGCAGAGCGGAGGCGGTCACAGCACTGGCCGTGTCCCTGTGGTTCCAATGACCCCAGACCCCAAATAACCCCAGTAACGGAAGGGCAACGGTAGAGCTCCCGAGCTGCTGGACCCCTGAAATGCGCGAGTTCCTCCTGCACTTTCTCCAAGCCCAGGACTGAGTTCTAGGACCCAGCGAGGGGGACACTATTGAGAGAAAGCAGGTTTCTGTCCAAGAGAGACACAGGGGGCCGGAGAGCGGGCTGCCCGCTGAGCGTCCTCTCCACGGGCTTTCACCGAGGAAGCCAGCAGGGGCAGGTGCGGGTGGGGCGAGACCAGTCCACTAACACGAGGTAAGTGGTGTCGCTCAGCCCTGTTGGTCCAGGGGAAGGTCACAAAGTGGACAAAACTATGGGCAGCCGACAAGATGGTAATTAAACGGGGACCCAAAGGGGAAGCAAGTCACCTGGCACGGGTATGAGGAACACGCAGGAGGTTTGGGGACGGCATGGGGGAGGGGCTTCGGTCTTCACCCGGGGTCATGGGTATCAGCCAGCGCCATGCGTCCCTGGGGGGAAAAAGGGGGTGTCGTCTGGCCTCCACTAAACGAGCCTCAGGCCACAAAGGTCAGCACACTGAAGGCCCACCCTCACCTGACGGTATGTTTTTTTTTTTTTTGAGACAGGGTCTCACTTTGTAGTTCAGGCTGGCCCTGAGCTCACTATGTAGCCCAGGCAAGCCTCGAACTCAGCAATCCTCCTGCCTCTGCCTCCCAAGTGCTGGGATTACAGGCGTGAGCCACCACGCCCGGCCTGACGGTATGTTTTAACTAGCTTAGCTGTCTGTAACACTGGGAACACACCCCTGTCACCCCAACACTTGGGAGGCTGGAGCTGGAAGAGCACCATGAGTTCAAGGCCAACCTGGACTACCGAACAAGGCCCTTTCTCAAAGAAAAAGAAAAAAAAATGAAATTATACAAATTAAAAAGAGCTGTTTCTTGTACTGAGGTTGAACCCGGGACCTCCGTACTGAGCTGTGTCCCCACGCTCCTCATCAGCCGCCCACCTCTGGTTTCCAGAGCAGGCATCACCCAAGGGCCCGCATGGCAGCAGCTGCCTTTATCCGGGAGTCTCACGCCCTCCAGACTTCACTCGGCTGCCTCAGACCAGATCCTGCCTTCACACTTACATACTGTGCAGTGCGGAGCACAATCATCTGAACTTTTATATATATATATTTTTTTTTGCTTTTTTGGAGACAGGGTCTCACTTTGTAGTTCAGGCTGGCCCTGAGCTCACTATGGTGCCCAGGCAAGCCACCGCGAACTCAGCAATCCTCCTGTCTCTGCCTCCCGAGTGCTGGGATTACAGGCGTGAGCCACCACGCCCAGCATTCTATGTGGTAACCGGGGATCGAACTCAGGTCCTTGTGCTTGCAAGGCAGGCGCCGGAATCACTGAGCTAACCCCCCGGCCCTGAACTTTTATAATTTTATCAAAAAAAAATTTAAGAGGCATCTTACAATGGTGTTCTTTTATGAGGACATGACAGTTACTGCCAAGAGGGGTTCCAGTGATGTATACTTAAAAAAAAATCATTCATGGGCTGGGGATTTAGCTCAGTGGTTCCGGTGTCTGCCTTGCATGTGCAAGGTCCGGAGTTCGACCCTCCTTAACCACATCCCACAGTTCTGGGCCTGGTGGCTCACGCCTGTCATCCCAGCACTCGGGGAGGCAGAGGCAGGAGGGTTGCTGAGTCCAAGGCTTGCCTGGGCTACATAGTGAGCTCAGGGCCAGCCTGAACTACAAAGCGAGACGCTGTCTCAAAAAAAAAAAAGAAAAGAAAAGAAAAGCCTGAGTTGGGCTTGAACACGGGATACACCAGCCCCAGCTCGGGGACACCTGCCACCAGTGGCTTGCAGTGAGCAATCTGCAGGGCTTCTGGTTTCCCGTGGTCTCCCCACCCCACCCCACCCACGGCCACACATGCTTTGGCCGCCTTCACCCAGCACGAGGAGGCAGGTGACCGGTCGCTTCTCCCTGCCAGCAACCCGCTGGCACCTCCGTGGAGACAACAGCCAGGCCCCGGCTGTTTGGTTCCTCCTCCTGCACCTTGGTAATCCGAGGGAGGAAAGGGGGGCCCCAGGGAACCCGCGGGGCCCAAGGCGCTGTCTTCCAACCCCCGCCGGCCAACCGACGACGAGCGGGACGCAGTTAATCGCTGACCAATTGTTTTTCTATTCTGCTCACAGCAGGGAACCCAGAGGCCATCACTGTCCCGCTTCACAGAAAGAGCAACTGAGGCAAAGGCCCCGAGGTTCAGCTCGAGCCTCAGGCAAACTTCAAGCTCTGAGAACCGTGTCGCCAACTAAGACAGACCGGGACCTGCCCCGCCCCCGCCCGCCAGCTGGGGGGGGGGGGGTTCCCCTAGCCAGGGAGGTTTCTGGGGGGACCCCAGAGCCCACAGCACGCTCGCGAAACTGAAAGTGCATCTCAGAAACGACTCCGCCCGGGACAGAGGGGCTGCTGGGGCGCTGTCCCCAGGCCCCGGGCCGACGGACGTCGAGTCCCCGACCTCCAAGTACCAGCGCGGCGGAGCCCTCGCACCAGCCACACTGGCCGCCGCGCCCACGTCCGAATCGCAAGGAAAGCACGATGCCCCCACCGGGAGCGCGCGTCCCCAGCGGCGCCAGGCGGAGTCCACACGCAGGGGCACCCTGGGCAGCGTGGAAAGCGGCCGAGCCCGCGGCCCCCTGCCCCCGCGGGGGCTCCTGCGATTCCGGCCGTTTTGCACGTGCGCCACGGCAGCCCCACTTTGTCCTCTCCGGAGCGCTGCCGGCTCCCCCAGTCCTCACCCACTCCCGGGGCACCGGCCCCTGCGTGCGCGCTGCCCTCCCGACCGTGTCCCCCGGGCCGGCGCTGCCTGCGGTGGCAGTGCCACCCCGTCCGGGAAGGAAAGGAGCTATGGCGACGCGAGAGGAGCGGAGGGGCGCGGGCACCCAGACGGTGAGGGGACGGGCGGGACGGGTGGTCTGAGGCCGGGAGCGGGGTCACCCGTCAGGGTCCGGGCAGAGGTGGCAGGAAGGGACCCGGCGGGGAGACCCGGGACACCGCGCTCACCCGGCCGTTGCGGTCGGTCTCCCGCACCTCCTCGGCGCAGAGCCCCCGCCGCACCAGCGCCCGCACCAGCCCCGCGTCGTTGGCGCCAGCCGCGCGCAGCAGGGTGGCGCCCGCGGGCACCGGGCCGACCTCCGAGGCGCCCTCGGGGACAGCGCCGCGCTCCTCGCCGCGCCCTGGCGGGTAGAAGCCGTCGTCCGCGGCCACGCTGCGGGGACCGGGCAGGCGAGAGAAGTCCTCGAAGTCCTCCTCGTCTTCCGCAGGGTCGTCCCCCGCGCGCGCGTCCTGGGGTGGGGACGGAGGCGAGGACGGGCAGCACGTCCCGCCGGCCTCCTCGGGGCCGGGCGCCCCCAGCAGCACCATCCCGGGCCGGGTCCCTGCGCTCGGCCCGCGTCCCAGCAGCGGCAGCCCGAGCGCCCCAGACCGGAGTGGGCCGGTGGCGGCTGCGCCCGGGGAGGGGCGGGGCGCGGGGCGGGGCCTCGGGCGGGGCGGGGACGTGCGGACCGCTACGGGGGGCCCTGCGCGCCGCGAGAAGATCGGGCGGAGGAGCCAGAGGCCTGAGCTGCGTGCGTCCGTGATCCCAGCCTTCGGGAGGCTGAAGCAGGAGGATCGCCTCCAGTTCGAGACCAGCGTGGGCTACAGAGTGAGGCTCTATCTCAAAAAAGTTAATTGGTTAGAAAAAAAAAAAGTGCGATCGTAAGGTGTTCGGAAAACTCCGAAGGGCAGGCAGAAGGCACGGCCGCGCCCGAGCGGTGACCCAGGAGCCCGCATTCCTGCCCGCAATGGAGACAGCGAGCGGACCCGGGAGCCCACGGCCCCTCCCTGTCCCCTGACCCCACCGGTCGCCTCGACTGCCCACCCGTGCCGGGTCCTCGGGCCCACAGCTGACGACACTGAGCGGGTGCAGCGTACAAGACGAGGCGTGGAGACCCAGGCAGCTGAGGGGGGTTGGGGAGCTGCGTCCGTAACCCTGGGGTCGGCGCTGCGGCGCACCTGGGTCCGGGTGTCGCCGGCGGGGCAGAGAACCGATCGCGGTCGGTGACGCAGCCCACACCGGAGCACCGCGCGCCTGCCCCAGCCTTCTCTCACACCCCAAGGCCTCCGACGGGTCAGCACTGCGTCTCCCGGAAGCCGCCAGGGTCGTCCATTCCCGCGGGCATTCCCCTCGAGGTCGCCACCTGTGCCTGGCTCCAGCTGTCCGGGACTCCCCGGCCGACGAGACCTACCCGGGGCGGGGCGGCTCCGGCTGACCGTGCAGAGCCCGCCAGCGGGTCCGCGCTCCTCACAGACTTGGTCCTAATGAGCAGGAAGCGGGTGGGGACGGCTCCCCGGGGCGGCGGGAAAACAAGAGGATAAAATTACCAAGAAGCCGCGGTCCGTGCACCCGGCCTACTAAGACACCCGAAAGACCAGCCTGGTACCTTTTGCTAAACAACATTCATCTACAGTCAAGGAGAAGGGAGCGGATCTGGACTTTCTACCAAAATGGCAAAGTGGGACTCAGTCATCTGCTTTGTTATTACGAGGGAACAATCATAATTTTTAAGGTTTAAATGCTTTCAGGCTAATTTTAATAACGTTATGGGAAATTATGTTATATACAAGACTGTTCAGTTTCAGTGAATTGTGTTTAGTGTGTGTGTGTGATTGATATTACACAGTTTGTTCATTTAGTCAAACAGTTTGCTTTTGACTCCTTAAAAATCATCCAGTGCTAGCTCAGCTACACTTCTGAGTCAGGCATTTTTAAAATTAGAAGAAATGTATTTATTTTTAAAGATGCAGGAAACCGGATGCCTGGAACCCAAGCCTTCTGGGAGGCTGAGGCAGGAGGATTGAAAGGCCCAGCCTGGACTACGCAGGGAGATCCTGCTGTGAAATTTCACAGTGCCTGAAGATGCAGGTGGGTGCGAAAGCCCAGAACTGGGTTTAATCCCCAGTACAAAAGAAAAAGAAAATCCGTCTTCCCAGAAAGACACTGAGAGCCAGGCGATGGTCTCACAGCGCAGACGCAGGCGTTGCTTCTCCCTGGCTCCTGGTGAGGAGGGACAGTGTGACCAAATCCTGGGCAAATTCTCGGAGGGAACAGGACGCAACAAATTGTTCTGTTTCTGAAGCAGAGTCTCATTGCGTAGTTCAGTCGGCCCCAAGCCCGTGGCGATCCTCCCGCCTCGGCCTCCTGAGTGCTTGAATGCACTACCGCGCCTGGCTGGATGCTCGTGTTTCGAACTAGCTGCCCTCTGAGGTCAGGCCGGGAGGACCAAGCCTGCACCTGGCCTCAGCTGCCCACAAAAGCAGAAGTGGGCGGGACGCAGGATCTGTCTTAGTCACTCATGTCCTGAAACAGTTCAAGGAAGCCAAGGCGATTCGTCCTGGAATTTTTGCAAATTTCCCTGAGCTGTCTGCCCTAAGAAGCAGTGACCGACAGCGTCCTGAAGTCGGTCGACAGAATCACAGCCGGTAACCGCCGCCAGCTGTTTCGGAGCACAGGTTTGGCCGCTTACTGAACACAGTGGTCGCTGCACAGCCCTCGCTCAATCCATTTGGCAGCACCTGGGTCCCTGCTAGGGGACCACGGCGCCCTATAAACCTCGGAGAACTTCACTTCCACCAGGCGTGGTGGCACACACCTGTCAGCCCAGCACGCGGGAAGCTGAGGCAGGAGCATCTCTGCACATTCAAGGTTAGCCTGTGCTACACAGTGGGATGCTGTCTCAGAACACACCTGGACCTAGTCGTCTGAGCACAGCAAAGCACTTAGTATATAGAAGGCTGTGGCAGGAGGATCACAAGTTCTTAGCCAGCCTGGGTAATTTAGCAACTCGATGAGACCCCTCTCAAAGACGGGACTCGCCTTCAGTACCTGGAGAACAGGAAAAAACCTGGTCAGCAGGCGCCTCTCCAGAGCACCCAACTGAGGGCAAGAAAAGCTCCACCCGCTCCCTCACCACCCCTCGGTACGCGCATCAGGAATGACTCTTTTTATGTCTATTTTCATTTTCTTTTCGTGAGATTTGGTCTCTCTACGTAGCCCAGGCTGCCCTCAGACTGGAAGCAATCCTCCTGCCTCGGCCTCCTGAGTGCTGGCATTACAGGTGTGCACCGCTCTGCCCAGCTTCTGTTTGAAAACTGCCCCCCCCCCCACCTCTCAGGGGGCCCTGCAAACACTGTGACCTCCAGACCAGCGAGCGCCTCCCCGCTCTGGGGCTGTCCCCGTGGCATGGCAGCCCGCTCCCCACCCCAAGGGCCAGCTTCCTCCGGCGTTTCCGGACAACCCAGACAGCAGCACCAGCAGCTGCTCCCCACCTGGGCCGGGGTCCCACGACATGGCGACGAGGGCGGGGCCGTTCCCTCCGCCAAGCAGAGAGGGGTTTGGAGGCTGCTCCCCGGGGCTGCAGAGCGCGAGGCTGACGGCGGCAGCTGCGAATCTTCCGACCAGAGGCCGGTGGTCCCAAGGGTGCCGGGCAGCCTGGGCCACAGCTGCCCCCCCCAGGAAGTGAGTCCCGCCTCAGTACAAAGGTCAGCCCCCCCCCCCCCGTGTGGAGGTGAGGCTGAGGCAGGAAGATCACAGGTTCCAGCCCAGCCTGGGAAGTTTAGTGACTTAGTCCGGTCTCAAACTTTAGAGAGGCCTGGAGACGTAGCTCAGAGCCTCAGTACCACTGGGAAAATAAAGACCAGCTCTGCCCTCCCAAAGCCGCAGACAAATGCACACAAGAGCAGAGAGCCGGTCTGGAGGCCGCGCTGGCTCCCTCTCTCCACACCAGCTGGCTCTGGTTTTACTGCCGTAAGGACACGGATTCGAACAGTCCCCACGCTTGCATTTTAGGACCGGAAACCTCCCAGTTTGTGATGACGGAAGCCCTGGGCTCGGGTGTCTGCTCCTGGCCTGGTGACTGAGCACCCGAAGGGGCTCTGGGCGATCCCTGCAGGGCCTCCGGACCTGCGCCTCAAGCCGCTGGGTTCCTCCCTCCAGCCCCTGACATTTGCCTCCAGAAGTGAGTGTGGGTACACAATTGCACATGAGTGTGTACATACGTGTGTGCGTTTGTCCCGGGGCCCTACGATCAAATGAGGGCCTTCACACTGTTTACAACCCCAGACTTTTATTTTGTTTTGACTTTGAGGCAAAGATCTGAGTCACATAACTGCCCAGATGGCTAGAACTTGGGATCCTCCAGCCTCAGCCTCCTAAGGCTGGGATGACAGAACCGTGCCTGCTGGCGGGTGGATTCTTCCGAGAGAGGGGGATGTGGACGGGGGACACAGACCACCATGAGGGAAGCCGGACCTTCTGGGCCTTCACCCAGCGAGGCCCGTGGCTCCTCGACCTCAGACTGCCCCTCTGGAGTGCAAGATCCTGAACTCGGCCTCGAGCCGCCCAGCCAGCGGCACCCTCCACAGCACAGGGAGCCTGGCAGGGAGCTGACAGCCCCAGGCCGTGAGCCCAGAGGGCCTGTGCGGGCAGAGCGGCAGCTGGGCCACGGGCAGGTCCAGATCCTCAGCTTGGCGTGACACCTGGCAAACCCACGGGAATCTGAAAATAAATTGAAAATGCGTGTAATATTCCTAGCTTCCTCAGCATCCTAGCTTAGCGACAGAGTACACTGTATTTTGTATTTATGTTTTGTTTTGTTTAAAATAGTCTCATCATCAAGCTGACCTTGAACTCACTATGCAGCCAGGCTGACCTCAACTTCAGCATGATGCCCCTGCCTCAGCCTCCCAAGTGCTGAGGTTACAGGCCTGTACCACCTCACCCAATTTGGATTCATCCACACTTAGAAGATTTTAAAAAGATATATTTTCTAAGGCAAACCACAGAGAAGAATGGAAAGGTGAGGCAGAAAAGAAAGAAAAAACAAGAAAACATTTAGAGAACAACCATGCATGTAAAACACTGCATTAATCTACTCTAGAAAATCTAACTTGTTCTGCCATTTCTTACTGCACAGTAGATGTGCTTTCTGTTTAAATATAAATATGTATACTTTTAAAAATAACTTTGCATTTTATGTATGCTCTAGAAAGCATAAAAATAGCTGCCTAGACTCTCCTGTGGTGATGATGATGAAGGCTCCCCTTGTCCTAATCCAAGCGTAACATCCAGTAGTTGTTAAAAAATTATGAAGTCCATCCTGAGTGGGGGTGTGCACCTGTAACCCTAGCACGGAGGAGGCTGAGGCAGGAGGATCATCATGAGATCAAGGCCAGCCTGAACTACTCAGTGAGACCCTGTCCCAAAGACATCATAAAGAAAAATCCTGAAGCCTTGTCAGAGTGTGTGCTCAAGCCAAGGACAGTGGCTGGAAGCTGGAACTGACTTCAATGCCCACCTTCTTCATATGTGGGATCCTGGGCCAGTGCCCTGCACCCCTCATCCTTCTCAAAGTGTGGGGCTAGATCTTTCATCACTCCATAATTCCTGCTACAGCTTGATGTGTTTGCACACTGGGAGGCTGAGGCAGGATGGCTTAAAGTTGAAAGACTAGACTCAAAGGAAAATGGCAAGGATGTCTCTGAGTGGTAGAGCATTAGTTGTACCCCAGTTCCTCAAAAGCCAAACAAGCTGGACCCTCCTTGCCTTGCTGGCTTCTTGTTTCTTTTATTTAGTGCTTGAAATCTAACCCAGGCCCTCACTCACACTTGTGAAGTACAGTCCCGGCCTTAAACCTCTTTTCTTTATAAAGTTTCCAGCTCCAGTAATTTGTCACAGTAGCAGAAGACAGACTGTTGTACAGAGGATGCTGAGGATGGCACAAAATTTTCTTGATGATATTGTCATATACAGATTTGTGCAAAAGGAGGGAGTAGATCTTTTCAGCATGTTGTATAATTGTGCCAGAAATTCTCAATCTACAGAAAACTTCAGTCAAAATATTTGAAGAAGGATTTTTGTGTGTTTATAGATTTGTTTTTCTCCCAAGGGAGCACTCTGAGCCTCACAAAAGATTGGGTGGAAGCAAGATAAAGACAGCCCCGCGGTGCAGGAAGCTTCTCTGTCACGAGATGAAAACAACAGCAGCACCAAAGCCCAGCTGTTCATGTCACAGAAACTCACATGAAAATCTACTCCCTGAAGCTGCCAGAGTTTTCCTGGAGCAGAATCAGGAAATTTTCAGATCACTGCTTAAACCAGCCCAACTTCACAACCAAAGAGTGGGTAGCGAAATTAGCTTGGGAGAGGAAACACTGTCACGTCCGGAAAAGCGGTTTGTGTTTCACTCTCAGTCCTGGTGCTTCAGCTAAACAAACCAGTACCAAGAACTGAACCAAGGGAATTGGGTCAAGATGCTTCTGGGAGAGCCCTGTGGTTTTCTGGGTCCTTGGGCAGCATTGTGAAAGCCGCCAAGATTTGAGGAGTGGTGTGAAAATTCTGCAGAATGAGCCACACATGCCAGGCGTAGTGGTGCACACCTGTAACCCCAGCACTTGGGAGGCAGAGGCAGGAGAATCACCACGTTTGAGGCCAGCCTCAGATACACAATGAGTTTAAGTGAAAAC
>PVIC010043666.1:0-15331 GCA_004025085.1 Thryonomys swinderianus
AAAAAAAAAAAAAAATTCAACACAAGAATCTTAAAAGCTGTTAAGAGAAAGGTAATGAAATAATAAATTACAGCAAATTTCTCAACACAAACCTTAAATGTCACAAGAGTTTGAAGTGTTTCAAGCCCAAAAAGAAAACAAATTCCAAGCCAAACTGATATATCCTGCAAAACTTGACAGGGATATCAGATATTTCCATGACAAAGAACACCTAAAGAAATTCATGACCACCAAACCAGCACTCTAAAAATTTCTCAGCATGTCCTAGACAGAATAAAGCTAACAATGACAAAAGAGCCAACAGAATGAATGTCCAAGGTAGAGCATGCAACTGAGTAGAAAGGAAAGAAAGTCAGCAGCAGGAAAATGATATAACAGGAACAAGTCAGTATATGTCAGTTAAAACTATTAACATGAATGGTCTCAATTCACCAGACAAGAGACATTGATTGGCGGAATGGATCAAGAAACAAAATCCGCCGGGTGTGGTGGCTCACGCCTGTCATCCCAGCACTCGGGAGGCAGAGGCAGGAGGATTGCTGAGTTCGTGGCTTGCCTGGGGTACATAGTGAGTTCAGGACCAGCCTGAACTACCAAGTGAGACCCTGTCTCAAAAAAAAAAAAAAGAAACAAAATCCAAGATGGAATTTAGCTCAGTAATTCTGGCACCTGTCTCATAAGCACAAGATCTTGGGTTCAATCCCCAATACCAAAAAGAAAAAAAAGAAAAAGAAAATCCAATGGCATGCTATATACAAGAAACACACTTAACCAAAATACAGAAAATAATAGACTAAAAACCAAAGGACAGAAAACAGTATTTCATGCAAGGGGAGCCTGAAAACAAGCCAGAGTAGCAATCTTATTTGCAGGCAAAGGCCATTTTAAGCCAAAAATTGATCAATAGAGGCAAAGAAAGGCATTGTATATTGCTTAAGGGAAATATTCAACAGGAACAGATAAATTCAACAGGAACAGATAATTATAAACATATGCACCAAACAATAGGATACTCAACTTCATAAAACAAACACTACATAAAAGATCAGATAAATATCAATACAGGTTCAGTGGAGAATCTCAGTACCACTCCATGTATCACAAATAGATCAACCAGACAAGTAAATCAAAGAAGAGATACCAGATTTGAACAAAATCTTTGAACAAATAGACTTAATAGAGTACACACAGAGTGTTCCACCCAACTAGAAGAGTATACAAATTTTTCCAGTAGCACTTGGGGCTATCTCACATAGATCAACAAATCACATATTAGCCAACAAAACATGCCTCCATGAGAAAGAAGTTAGAAAGACAACACAACTCACAATAGCATCAGGAAAAATTACATACTTAGAAATTAACTTAGCCAAGGAAGTGAAAGACCTCTTCCACAAAAATTATATCGCTCTAAAAAGGGGGCTCAAAGAAAATATAAAATGGAAAGATATCCCATGTTCCTCAACAGGCAGAACCAATACAGTCAAAATGGCTATACTTCCAAAACTGATATATAGATTTAATATAATCTGAATCAAAATGCCAACAGCATTCCTCACTGATCTAAAAGAGCCAATCCTAAAACTCAAATGGAGCCAAAACAGACCCAGAATAGTAAAAGCATCTTGGGTAACAAAAGCAAAGTAGGTGCCATCACAATCCCATATCTGAGGTTGTATTACAAAACCACAGTGATAAGATCATCACAGTTCTAGCACAAAAACAGGTATGTAGTCAGTGGAACAGAACAGAGGAGGCAGAAACAGCCACAGCCACGTTTAGCTACTTGATCTTGACAAAGGGACCCAAAACATCACAGGCAGAAAGCCTCTTTAATAAATGCTGTTGAAAAACTGGATATATAAATGCAGAAGATTGAGTCTAGACCCACATATCTCACTATGTACTAAATTTTTTTAAAAGTTGATCAAAGATCTAAAAATGTCAAAACAGAAACAGTCTGCTAGAAGATAAAACAGGTAAAAGTGTTGAAGTCAAGGACTTTTAGGACAGAATTCCCCAAGAAACAATGCCAAGAATCAATAAGTGGATGGTATCCAATTAAAAATCTTCTCCACAGCAAAGGAATCAACCAACAAAGTGAAGAGACAACCTGCAGAGGCCAAGTAGGACACCGAATATTGATTAAGGGAAGGAATTATTCAACAGGAATAGATAATTTGATCTTGGGATCTCAGGATCAAGTTTTGGGGAAAATAATTGGCCAGCTATTCCTCAGATAGAAGGCTAACATCATATATATATACACACACACATATATATAAAATACTCAAAGGAATCAGATCATATAAAAAATAAAAATATAAAAAGACCCAGTCCAAAAATGGGCAACTGAAATGAACACACATTTCTCAGAAAAAGTTCAAATTGGCAATAAAAACATGAAAAAATGTTCAGCATCACTGGCCAATGGTGAGATACAAATTAAAACATGAGACTCCATCTCACTCCAGAATGAATGGCTATCAAAAAAAATAAATGAATAACAAATCCTGGTGAGGATGCAGGGGAAAAGGACACTTTCTACACTGTTGGTGGGAATGTGAACCAGTTTGAACACTATGTCCTACTTTGCCTCTGCAGGTTGTCTTTTCACTTTGTTGGTTGATTCCTTTGCTATGGAGATTTTTAATTGGATATCATCCAATTATTGATTCCTGGTATTATTTCTTGGGGGATTCTATCCAAAAATTCCTTGCCTATGGGAATCACTATGGAGATTTTGCAAAAATCTGAAACTGGAAATTCCATTCAACCCAGCTCTCCTCCTTCTACAGATCTTCCTGAAAGAGTTAAAGGCATCATATTACAGTAATCAATGCATATCCATGCTTATAACTGCACAATTCATAACAGCTAAATCTTGGAAATGGCCTATTCATGGTGTCACAAATATAAAGGTCTTTTCCATTTAATATTCCACAAAACCTTTATCCATTCATCCATTAATAGCCACTTAAGTTGTTTTTACACAATGGATATTGTTAAGTAACACATCAATGCACATGAGAAAGGTGGCAATTTCATTTTATTTTACACCAGAAGAGAGGTTGCTGGGACATACTGTACTTCTATTTTTTTTTTTTTTTGCTTTTTTTTTTTTGAGACAGGGTCTCGCTTTGTAGTTCAGGCTGGCCCTGACTGAGCTCACTATGGTGCCCAGGCAAGCCACTGCGAACTCAGCAATCCTCCTGTCTCTGCCTCCCGAGTGCTGGGATTACAGGTGTGAGCCACCACGTCCGGCATTGTGGTATGCGGTGTTGACTGTTGGTGGGCATGTGTCTGCACCCAGCATTATATGTGGTTACCGGGGATCGAACTCAGGACCTTGCGCTTGTGAGGCAGGCGCCGGAACCACTGAGCTAACCCTCCGGCCCTGTACTTCTATTTTTAATTTCTTTACAAACCTCCATACCTTTTCTACAGGTGCTTCATCAACCTACATTCTTAGCAAGAATATATAGGGGTTCTCTTTTCTCCACACCTTAACCAACACCTTTCATCCTGACAGATGTGGGGTGACTTACTGTCGGGGTTTTGATTTGCATTTCTGATTAGTGATTTGAGCACTCTCTCCTACACATTTTGTTCATTTTTATTTCATATTTAGAAAAAATATCTTTTCAGGTGCCTCATTTTGAAATCCATTTACTCAGGGGTTTGCTATGGCATTATGTAAATTCATTATATGTTTGGATATTAACCCTTTATATTTAATCCTTTATGTATATTTTGGATATTAATTCCAACTCTTACCAAGTTGGGAACCCTATGTTCTCCCCCTCTACAAGTTGCCTTTTCATTTTGTTTTTTTGTTTGTTGTGCAGAAGCTTTTAGTTTGATGTAGTCTGACTTATTTATTTTCACTCTTGTTGCTGGGGCTTTAGGGGTCATATCCACAAAAATATTGCCATGGCCAAAATGAAACAAATTGTCTTCTATGTTTTCCTGTAGGAATTTTACCATTTCACATCCTCCGTTTGCCTTTTAACCTATTTTCAGTTTATGCTTGTACATGGTAAGAGTTTGATTTCATTCCTCTGCATGTGAATGTCAAGTTTTCTCAGTACTACTTCTTAAGGGACTGTCCTTTTGCCCTAGTGTCTTTTGAAGGCCTTGTCAGAAGTAGCTAACTGGAGCCGGGGGGGGTGTAGCTCAGCAGTACAGCACCTCCTTGGCCTATAAGTTCAATTCCTGGTACCAAGAAAGGAAAAGCCCCTTAAAAACAGCTAACCATATGTTTGTGTATTTCTAGCCTTGTATTCTGTCCCTATGGGTCTATCCCTATTTTTATGTTTATACCCTCACTGATTCAGTTACTATTATACTGCAATATAATTCAAATCAGAAAGTATGGTATCTCCAACTTTGTTTATCTTTCTCAAGACTGTCTTAGCTACTAAAGGTCTTCTGTGGTTCCACACAAATTCAGCAATTTTTTTCTATGGTGTGAAAATGACACTAGAATTTTGACAGGGATTACTTTGAGCCTGTCTGTCCCTCTGGCTGGTACAGTTTTTGTGCTACTGTTAATTCTCCCAGCCTACAAACCTGAGCTACCTTTCTATATTGTTCCAATTTTAGTATATGTGCTGCTGAAGCGAGCACCTGAGCTACCTTTCTAATTTCTTTCATCAGTATTTTGTAATGTTTGGCATACGGCCTTTTCATTTCCTTGATTAAATTTATTTCTACACATTTTATTCTTGATGGTATTATAAATTAGATCATTTTCTTGGTTTACCTTTTGGATAGTTGTTTTAGGTGTGAGAGGATGCTACTAATTTTTATATTTTGATCTTCCATATTTACTGTATTTGCTTATTAGCTCTACCTGTGTATGTGTGAAATGTCTATATGATCATGTCATGTGCAAACACAGAGAATTTTACTTCTGATATGAATGAGGTTTTTTTGCCTGACCACTCTTACTAGTATTTAACACAATATTGTGCTATTTCCACAATATTTCCAATATTGTGTTAAATAGAAATGGCAAAAATGGGCATTCTTGTTTTGTACCAGATCTTAGAGGAAAAACTGAAAGCTCTAATTATGATATATTAGCTATAGACTTATAACAAATGGCCTTTTGTTACACTGAGGAAATTTCTCTCCATAACTATTCTGTTGAGGTTTTTTAATCATGAAAGGATGTTGAACTCTGCCAAACACTCTTTCTTCATCTCCTGAGATCATTATGTGGTTTTTCACCTTTCATTCTGTCAGTGTGATGCGTCACTATTTTGCATTTTAGAACAATCTTGCATCCATCCCAGGGATAAAATTCACTTGGTCATGATGTATAATCTTTCATCTAGTTCCATTTGCCAGGATTTTATGAGTATTTTTGCATCTAGGAATTTACATCAAAGGTGTTGGAATAAGAAAAGACAATAGAAGCTAACACCAAGATGCCACAGACACCGGGCTTATCTAACAAGGATTTAAAGCAGTTCATCATAACAGGCAATTACAAACACATTTGAAACAAATAAATCACAGAAAGTTTCAGCAAAAAATAAAGAATAACCAAAAGGAAATTTAGGTTTAAAGGGAATAATAACTAATATTAAGAACACTCTGACTCAGTCCAGTGACAGAATGGAAAGGACACAGGAGATCAGTGAACTAGAAGATGAATAATAGAAATACATTAATCTGAACAGACAAACAATAGAATGAAAAACAACCCAGCATTAGGAGACCTTTGTGATGATAATGGAAGATGTAATATTCATCACCAGAGTTCCAGAAGAAAAAGAGAAAGAGAGTGAGATTGAAAAAGTATTCAAAGAAATATTATGTAAGTATTCTCAACTTTGGCCAGATTTAAGTCTACAAATTCAAGAAACTGAGTAAACTCCAAAGAGAATAAATCCAAAGAAATCCACACCAGAACACAACATAATGAAACTTGAAAAAGACTAAAGACAAAGAAAAGGTCTTGAAGCAATGGGAAATGACACAGAACCTGCAAGGGAACCCAAATGACAGTGGATTCTACGTCAGAAACCATGAGGTCACAAGGAAATTACACAACAGTTTTCAAGTGCTGAAAGAAATGTTATCCTTGAATGATATACTGAGAAAATCTGTCCTCAGGAATAAAGGAGAAATAAAACATTTTTACATGTAGGAAAATGTAATCCCAAAAGAGCTATCCAAAAAGACTACCCAAAGGAAGTTCTTGAAACAAGAAAGAGATAGGAAGAGAACAGGCCTCAAGAAGAAAGAAGGAAGTGTGTAAAGGAGAAAAGTAGGTAAATATGATAAAGTTTCTTTCCTCTCTTGAGAATTCTAAATCATAGTTGATAATCAAACTAAAAGGTGTAATATTGCCTGCTGCAGCTCTCAGTGAATGCAGAGGAAACATCCAGACAGTTCTGCTATAAACCAGGGAGGTAAAGGGACCCCCACAGGGCAAAGGTATCCATTTCACTCAGGCCACTTAAATGTCAGCACCAACTGACTTTCTGGTGATAGAAGAGTCTGTGTCTTAATTGCACCTTGATCTTCTCTTGTTCTTTAGGTTATAAAGTTAGGTTAATTTTGTATCTGTTCCATGCTGTAAACACTTATAGCTATCAAGTTCCCCTTTTGCCCTGCTTTTGCTGTGTTCCAGAGGTTCTGTCATTTTCATACATCTCTATTTTCTAATTTCCCTTATGATTTTTTTTTTTGAGACAGGGTCTCGCTTTGTAGTTCAGGCTAGCTCTGAGCTCACTATGTAGTCCAGGCAAGCCTCGAACTCAGCAATCCTCCTGTCTCTGCCTCCCGAGTGCTGGGAATACAGGCGTGAGCCACCATGCCCGGCACTGTCCTTATGATTTGTTTTTGATCTATCATGTGTTCAAGAATGTATAAATGCTGGTGAGAATGTAGGGGGAGAGGAATGCTTCAACATTACTCAAAGGAATGTAAATAACCACTATAGAAATAAATGTGAAGAATTCTTTAAAAACTGAAGATACAAATACCTTGTGATCCAGCTCCACCATTCCAGGTACTATGTTGTCTCAAAAAGTTAAAGAGAGAATATTAACCTGATACTTGCATACTCATGTTTATTGTGGTATAATCCACAGTAGCTAAGCTATGGAAACAGCCTAGATGCCCATCACCAGTGAATGAATAAAGAAACTGCAGTGTGGAATATTATGCAGCCATAAGAATGAAATTATTCCCTCTGCAGGAAAATGGGTAGAACTAGACCATTGGGTTGAGCAGAATAAACCAGACTTGGAAAGCTAAATATTGCAATCTCTCTTTTGTGAGGAATCTCAAAAGAAAAAATAAAGGAGAGGCTATAGGAAAGTAGAAGGTAGACCTTTGAAGATGAGAAGGAAGATGACAGAGAGAGGAAGAAAGAGAAATAGGGGTAATGAGGAGAAAATGATCAAAATACATTATATATGTATATCAATGTACCAAAATGAATCTTATTATTCTGTATTCCCAATATGCATTAATAAAATATCATTTTAAAAGAATGTGTTGATTTGTACAGTTATGAATCTTCCAGGTTTCTTAAAGTTACTGTTTTCTAACTTCACCCTATTATAAGCAGAGAAGACACCAGATATGTTATCTGTCTTTTAAAATCAATTGAGACTTAATTTATAGCTTAACACATGATGCAACCTGGGAAACATCTCATATGCATCTGGGAAGAATGTATACAACACTGGCCGCTGGCAGAGTCCTCAGCACATGCCTGTCAGCCCAGGTGGTTTCCTGTCTTCCATCCTCTGTCTGGATGTGTGTCCGTTACTGTGAGTGAGGTACGAAGCCCACAAGCAGCTGTGAAGGATCTCTGGTTAGGAATGGAAATATCCAGTCTTCTTGTATTAAACCTTTCAAAGCACACAATGTCTTTCCTTGTCTCTTGTAAACATATTTGATGGAAATAGTATTTTTTCTGGTGCCACATTGCCTTCTTCTGGTTACTATGAAAGCCCCTTTCTGCATCCTTCCACTGCACCATTTGTGCCTTTGGCTATAAACTGCATCTACTGTAGACAGCATAAAGCTGGATCATATTTGGGGGAGGGCTTTCATTTTCCACCCTGCCAGTCTCTATCTTTTGACTGGAAATTTAATCCATTTACATTTAAAGTAATTGCTGATTACAAAGAATCATTTCTGCTACTTTCTCCTTGTTTTCTATTTACCTTGCAGCTTTTTTGGTCCCTGCATCACTATCTTCTTTTCAGTTTTTGGCGCATTTTATGTAGCAAAACGTTCAAGTTCCTTCCTGTCTGTGTGTGTGTCCTGTCATTACTCTCCTCTTAGTTGCCATGGGATGCTGTGGAGCACTTAGGGTCACAGAGCTCTGATGCGCACCAGCTGCCCTTCAGGAACTATCCAAACCTCTGCTCTTCACACCCATCCCACCCCTCTTAGCTGCTGCTGTCACAGAATTACACTGCACATACTGCATAGCCAAAACTAGTGGTTCTTTTAAAAATGAAAAGAAAAACTAATAAATTCATAATTATAGTTATTCTTTTAAATGTCTTTACCTCTTGAATTATGCATAGGAAACGTGTAGTTCCAAACCAAAAGTACATTAGTCATTAGATTAACACAGTGGTGCCTCAGGTAATGAACATTTTTGTTTACCAACAATTTGGCTTGCAGACAAAAGCATTTGTCGACCTTGGGTGACAAATGACTGCTGTGGCCAATGCTCCTGCACAAGCACAAATGTGGCCATCTTTGAAGTCTTTGAACTGAGGTACCACTGTGTGTTAACGAGTTTGTTTCTTAAATCACAAAGGAAACAAAACAATGGCATTGTAAGTTACCATTACAGTAACACTAGCTTTTACAGTTCTTCATGCATTTACCCTTATTAAGATCTCTATTTCTTCATATACCTTTAAGAAGCTTCACTCCAACCCTGCAGGACTCCTTGAGCTCTTTGTAGGACAATTCTAGTTCTATATATAAAATCTCTTCATTTTTATGTATCTGGGAATGTATTTCTCCATCATTTGTAAAGGATAGTTTTTCTGAATAGAGAATTCTTGGTTGACGGGTTTTGGCACTTTGAATATATTGACCCACTGCCTTCTGCACTGCAGTTTCTAATGAGAAATCTTTGATAATACTACTAAGCATCCCTTGTAAACAACAAGCCACTCTTTTCATGCTTCTTCAACATTCTATCCTTGGCTTTTTTAAGTTCAATTATGATGCGTTTCCATGTGGATCTCATTGTGCTCATGTCCCACTGGGTTCACTGGGCTTCTTCAAGTTTATGGTCATGAGTCAGAAATTTGAGGGCTGCCTCCATCTCTTTCTTCTCTCCTCCTGAGACTTCCACAATATCTATGTCGGTTTGCTTGGCAGTGTCCCACAAGTCCCCTAGACTCCATTCTCTTTCCTTCATTTTTCTTCTTGTCCCTCAGACTTGATAATTTCCATTATTCTATCCTTGATTCATTTCCTCTTTACCTGTTCAAATATGCCTTTTAATTATTGTACTAAATTTTCTCTTCTAGTTACTGTACTTACAACTCAAGAATCAATATAATTTGAAAAGAAAAAGAAAGCCCAGTATACAGGGGGTGGAGAGTTTGGGTGTAGATAGGGATATGGGTAAAAATGAGAATTAACTTGGGTCATGTACTGGTACAAATTCCCCAGTGCTGAGTGTGATTGTGCACTGTCTATAAAATGTACCAATAAAGAATTCAATTTTAAACAACAACAACAAAAAGTTTCCTTTTGGTTTTGATTTCGGTATTCCTTACTGACATTTCCTTTACATTCATACATCACTTTCTTGACTTTCTCTACATCTCCCTTTAATTCTGCTTGGAGTCATTAAAAGAGTTGCTTTAAAGTTCTTGTCTAGTAGATCTACTACCAGATCTTTCTCACAGAGTTTCTGTTATTTTCTATTCCTATGAGTTAGCCATGCTTGACTGCTTCTTTGTACACCTTGAATATCTTTGCTGAAAAGGTGGACATCTAGAAATAAGACTCTCCCTCTTCCCTAGGGATTGCTGGGGTTTGTTGTTATTTTTGTTGTTTTGTTTTTTGCCACCTTACCTTACTTGTTTTTGCTTATTTTCATTATTGGAGGTTGTCTCTGTGCTGAGGACTAGCTGCGATGTAAACGTAAGGTCTTCTCAGGTCTTTTCTCAGCCTTTCGTTAGGCTTGTGTGGCCTCTTTATAATTTCCTCCGTAACTTTCTCCACAAAGGTAGACAAGGAGAAATTGAAGAGAGGTATTAAAGACCACCAACCCTTAAAGTCCCTGGAAGTCACTTCCATGGGAAAGAAGGGCTCTAGCTCTGAACACAGGTGCCACAACCCCTTCACCTGCAGCTCTGCCCTAATCTGCAATTAGAACACAAGCCCTGTATCTGCAGAGCAGGCTCTTTTGCACCTACTAATGCAAGCTGCATCTAACCTGCTCTTGGGCAGAACACGACTGGCTGCTGGGAGGAGGGACTAAAATAAACCACGGTTCACCATCCGAGCCCTGCCTGGAAGTGCCTGGCCTTCACAGGGCTCCGGCACTCCAACACAGTTACGTGGCAGGACTCTGCCCACACTGCTGTCTCCAAGAAGACACATTCCTGGCACTGCAGCACTGCCATCTCCACAGAATCCACTCTCCACCATTTTCTTCTTTTCTCTCTGTGTCACTTTAGGTGGCTATTAACCCATTCTCAAGTCCCCTAATCTTTTCTTCTACCGTATCCAACATCCACAAACACCAGTCAGTGTATTTTTCATCTTACATACAAGTGTTTCATCTTCACAAGTTTGATTCGTATCATTTGCACCCCCCAGGTCTCCACTTAACCTTTCAAACACACAGAACCCAGTTACAGTAACTGCAATAACTTTCCTGGGAACAGTTCTAGCGTTCCTATCAGTTCCGGGCTGGTTTCTGTTGACCAACCTTTCTTCTCATAATGGGTTGCATTTTTCTCCTTGTTTGTATGGTCTGGTAATTTCCACTTATGTGACAAATTCTGTGAATTTTACTGAGTTCCATTAGGTACATTTTTTCTTATTCAAAGAGGTAGTCTCCAGCTGTTTTTTAGGATGATGTTAAGGCCCTCAGAAATACTGTGATCCTTTTCAGTCTTCCTTTTAAGATCTGGTAGACTAGAGCAGCACAGTCTAGGAGTAATTACTCTCCACTCCTGAGATGAAACTCCTCTGGGTACTCTGCCCAATTACAGATCTGAGGTTTTCCTGTAGAGCTGGTGGGCAACATAACTCAGAGCCCAGGGTGAGCAGAACTCTTACTTCAGGGTGGCTCTTTCCCAGCCTCATGCGCATGCTGATTGTGGCAGACCTAAACATGCACAGGAAAACCATGCAGCTCTCCCCTTGCCCGCTGCCTGTCCTAACACCAGGCAGCATGCCCTCTCCCCAGGACTCCCCATTCCATCTTCTCAACAGTCAGTCACCAAGTTCCCACTGTGGCATGCTCACAGCAGCAACAGGGCTTGCTCTACCCATTCCTAACCTCTCAGGGGTCATTACCAGTTGTCGCCTAACAGTCTGTTACAAAAACAGTCCCTGCTTCATGCATTTCATCCATTCTCTGAGTGTGATGGTAAGGATATTTGCTTCCTGTTTTTCTGTACTGGTTACAAGTAGAAGTCTCTGGCCATTCATAGTCATTGTAATCACTGATACATCTGAGCTGAAATATACCCATAACTGACAGGCTTGAATGTATGGAATCCTCCATGCACTCCCACATGATTTGCATTTTTCTCCTTCCAGTACTACCTACTTTTAGATGAGCTATTTTTTATTATTCCATATTTTTATTCTATGAGCTTGTAACATGCAGTCTCTCATTATTCCTTTAGTGGTTACCCCAAATATTGTAACTTGAATCCTCGACCCTAACATTAAATGATGCCTTTATGAGCAATGTAAAAATCTTACAATATTTTGACTCTATCCTCTCACAATGTCACCTGCATTTCCATTCTATCCATATTTTTAATGTAAGACATTGTTGTCCTATGTCAAATATTCCTTTAGATTTACCGTTTATTTTCCCAAGTGCATTTCTAACTTTTCACCTGTGTTCACCTTTTTTGCCTGAAAAAATATCGTTTAGTATTTTTAGTGTGGTTATTCTCATGGCAATCTGTTTTTGTCTGTGAAAATAACTTTACTTAATCCTAAAGGGTATTTTCATTGCACAGAAAATCCTAGTTTCAGAGGCTATTTTTCTCCCAGTACTTTAAAGATATTTTTCTAATCCCTTCGACTGCCTTTATCTCTGCTCAAAGTCAGCTGTAAACAGGTGGAAAGGAGGTGGGAATCTAAGCCACAGCAAAGGAGGCTTTGGAAGCTCCTTGCTTTGGGTGGAGGCCAAGAAGCTTGCTATAAATATGAACCAGAAGCACCCCAGCCTTTTTAGCATGGAGAAGTAAAGCTCCCCTTTTAATCGCCTTCTACCCTGCCGCTGGTTTAAGGAAGCAGTGGAGCTCTGGCGCCCCCTGGTGCCTGACAGGGCAAACTGAGAGCGCATCTGCCTCAAAACCTGCACTGGAGGCACTGCTATAGTGTATGTAAGATCTGTCAGGCAATAAACACACAAGAGGACAACATACAACTGTGGGAAGACAAGAGGAGATAGTAACAACTTTATGGGAAGCAAGATGTCAAAATCACCATTCAGAAATCTTAAAATAAATGTGTTGTTTATGGAGATAATAGACAAGATTGAAGAGTTGGGCAGAGATCTGAAAACAAAAAAAGGCTCCCCTGTGCCTTTAGAGACCACAGCAAACTCTCCTTTCTAACTACCCTATGTTTTTAATCATCTTTATTCAGCTCAGGATGCTATAACCAGGTACACAGACCGGAGGTGTAAATAAGAAGCACTTGTCTCAGTTCTGAAGGGTGAGACCTCCAAATCAAGGTGCAGCCCATCCATTTCCTGGTGATGGCCTTCGTGGTCTGCAGATGGCCATGTCCAGCAAGACACAGAGAGAAGGAGCCCTGGAGTGGGGGTGGAGCACCTCCAACCTGCTACCCACAGGGCTATTATTTGGTTTTAATCTTATAATTTTATTTTTAATTTATTTTACTGGTACATTTTGTATACACATTATGATCACAATCAACATTGAGAATTTGTACTAGTACATGACACATCCTGATTCTCTTTTCCATTCTGCTCCCTCCCTACAACCCCCTACCTCCAATCTTTTCTTTTCTTTTTTTTTTTTTTTTTTTTAAGACAGGGTCTCGCTTTGTAGTTCAGGCTGGCCCTGAGCTCACTATGTAGCCCAGGTAAGCCTTGAACTCATCAATCCTTCTGCCTCTGCCTCCTGAGTCCTGAGATTACAGGCATGAGTCACCACACCCAGCAAAAGGAAGTTTTCTTAAGTATACACATGAACTATATCCGATATTTTAAATGCAGTATGAGATAACTCCTCTTCCCCAGTGTACCCATGCAAGCCAAAACACTGGACCCCAAGGAGGGCTTCAGCATAGTAATTTTGGAGGAATAAAACACCTGGTCCACAGCAGGTCTCTGCTTCAGCTGTTCTAGCTGTCACCCTTTCTATGTGACACCACCAGGCTCCACATGGTGTCACCCCACGGCATTTCAAACCAAGGCCATTTTGGACCTGCTGGTCCCTAACTCAGGCTTCCTGGTTACCTCAGGGACATGAAAAGTTCTGAGACTCACACACTACTCACGTATATGCCAGGAATTAACACTCTATACGTGAACCTTTGATAAATAGAATTAAGGTCCTGACCAGTAAGTAAATTATTCTCCAGTCCTTTAGCTGAACACAGCATGCTGATAGTCATGTGCTCTGGAGCTCTCAGAAGACATATTTATGAGAACAAGTGATCAGTCACACTCATCTCCGGCCCTGGCTCTGTCATGCCGTGTGTCACTTTGCTTCTTCCTCACCCTCGACTGCCTGGACTTCACACCCTAACAAAACAGAAGCACTGAGCCAGCCTAGCACACTGGGAAAGACAGAACAATAATAGAACCCAGAATATTAAGGGAGCAGATAGTGGCAGAGATCATTCCCTAGAATTTACCCAAAAAAGCCGAAAAGGATCAAGCACAGATTTAAGAAACTTTAAAGACCCAAGCAGAAAAAGTAAAAGAAATACATATCTAAATATATTGTGATTTTAAAAGGGGGAAACATCAAAAATGGGTTGTAGAAGGTGTACCACTTTCAAAAATAGCATCTTCCTGTCTTAGCCTGTCACAGCCAAATAGCAATTTCCCCTGGCCAGAGGAGCTACCCAGATGGCTTATCGACCATACCCAACTCCAGATTAAAATTTCTTCACAGTCTTGCTAGGTCGCTAACACTTTCCAGTAGACATGGTCATTTAATCAAACCTTTCTTGCTGTCTTCAAAAGAAAACATTGAGTGGAAGCCTCTCACTAACCACATTCTGTTTGAGACAAGACACTCAGCTTAACAACCTTGCAGACACCCTGCAAAACCGGATACAGAGTAGAACTGAGCAAAACCAGTTTCAACCACAAGGAGCATCTGTGGCCTGCCCTTCACCTTCCTCTGCCCCCTCGCTGGCCCAGTCCACCCTGCCCAACCCCTTCCCCAGAAAAAGTCACGAATAATCTTCCTTCAACAAAACTCCTCTTTCTCCCTTAGCTGATTTGTGAGTTGTTTTCCTGGCCTCTCCTTCTCTGGCAGAGAATAAACTTTCTTCTGCTGCATAATTAGTTCTTGGTTTGGTCATTGGTTCCACAATTCCGAGATAGAGAGCCCAGTGGATACAATGTTGGTAACAATTCCAAAAAGAAATAAATAAATAAACATTTTTTCATTTCTTAAGATAGGCAGGGGGAAAATAAATAAGACACTGAAACATTAAATCAAATATGCATTAAAGTCATGCTATGATCAAGTTGTTTTTGTTCCAAGAAAACAAGGATACATCAGTACTAATGCAAAAATGGATAGAATTAGTTAAAGTGACAAATTAGAAAATTAAAAATCTAAATTGGAATAGAAGGAAACTTCCTAAACTTAATAGGCTATTTACCAAAAGCCAACAAAAACATCACCTTAAACAATAAAACACCAGCATGGGGGCTGGAGATTTAGCTCAATGGTTCTGACGCCTGCCTCGCAAGCGCAAGGTCCTGAGTTCAATCCCCAGTAACCACATACAACAATGCTGGGCCTGGTGGCTCATGCCTGTAATCCCAGCACTCAGGAGGATTGCTGAGTTTGAGGCTTGCCTGGGCTACATAGTGAGCTCAGGGCCAGCCTGAACTACAAAGTGAGACCCTGTCTCA
>PVIC010043667.1:0-15300 GCA_004025085.1 Thryonomys swinderianus
ATATGTTGTAAAACATATTTTGTAATACAAAGAATAAAATACATAGTTTATGAAACCTTCATCGAACAGTTATTACTGTAACAATTTCTAATGCATGTGTGTTTTGAGAATATAAAAATAATAAATGCACAATAACAGGCCAGAGGTAGGAAAATAATTCCTTTTAATCCAAGTACTCTATTTTATAATTTAAAAATTTATCTAAGGGAATAAATATTGTCCAAGAGACATGATATTACCAAATGTCACAGTCACTTGCCAAATCAAATATTTGACTCTAGTACCCTCTGCAGGACCTGACACAACAGACATTCAGTCATGACTTATGATCATATTTGTCCCAGTCACACCTAGAACAATATTTAATATTGAAAAAGCACCTAATGCTTATTTATCTTAATGATTTTACTAGCAACTTTGATGAATATGGATTGAGAGTCTCAAAGTACCTATGCAAATGGTACCAGGAGTAGAGGTAGTTTTTGAGAGATCGTTCACAGAAATTTGTGAAGGTATCCTGAAGGAAATGTTTGTAAAAAATAGTGTAAATTGAAAAAAGGGGCTAAATGTTTATTTTATTTTGAAGGAAGAAATTGAATTATATGACTTTATTTTTAAAAGTTTATAGAAATAATTTCCAGTGAATGTAAAAAGCAACCACAATTTTGACTTTAAAAAAAGGCAAAGTTATTCTCTTGAACTTCTGATGCCAGAAGTCTAAATTTTATTCACACATGAATCCAGGTTTGAGCAGGGCCATGATCTCTCTGAAAGTTTTTTGGGGTAATGTCCGCTGTATTTTCCCAACTCTGAAACTGCTTTACTTAGTTTGTAGCTCCTTAGTTTATTTTCAAAACTAACAACATAGAAATTTATTACAATCACTGTGTTACCTTTGTCTTTTTGTAAAATATTTTCTGTGTCCCTCCTTAAAGGACATTCAGTATTTTATGTAGTGCTTACCTGCATAAATCCAGAATATCCTCCCATCTAGCTGAAGACCTTCAATTTCATCCCAGATCCACAGTGTATTTTACCATACATGGTAACTTTCAGAGGATGCATTCAAAGAATGCAGATAACATTCAAATATGTTTAGGAACATAATTTATCTTATCACAAAGAAATGAACTAAAGTCCTTCCAAAGTCTGGAAATGCTGTTATATTTCCATGAACTTTCTCTGTATGCTACCTGACTGATTCCTTATGTGACAGAAAATTTTTCATATTTTTCTATGTAGACAGTAGACATATGAGTCAATTTTCTTCTAATACAGTTAATGAAAATATGTTTTGCTCTCTTTATTATTATCATTAAATAGTTGGTATGCCTAAAAGCTGTGATACCACATGCAGAAGCATGCACTATTTTTAGTACAGATTCAGGTCTTTGCTTTGTGAACACAGAATCTACATTATAGTATGAAACATTTCTAATCAAACATCATATAGACAATTATAATTACATACTCCGCAGGAAGGAACTTCTGTTTTGGCTGGGTGTTGATAAGCTCCAATGCTTACACATTAGAATTTGGGAAACATATTACACAGACAAGTTTCTGGCTTCATTCGTTTCTCTTCCACTAGTGCCACACTTCCCACGAAAGACCCCACGGGATATAGCCATGTCACAATGCCACCTAGTCCTCAGTGATACGATACAATGCCATGCAGGCAACACTGAACAGAAAGTATTTCTAGAACTCATCTTTATATTGGGTGACTAACAGCAACTTAGCCGTATGTAAAAGAAATATGAACCACATAATTATATCTTTTTAAATTCAGACTAAATATAGACTTAAACCTCCCTTAGCTGAATCCAAGAAATTCACACGGGACTGTCATTGCTGCCACGATACAATGGAAAGTGAGAATGAGGGCAATTCTAAGTGGAAAGAAAGTCGTCTGCAGTAGTTATTTTTAAATATCTTAGTTTAATTAAATATGGCCGTACAAAAACATATGGCCATGGGAATCCATCGCCAGAGTTCCTCCCACAGCTTTGAAAACGGGTATGGAATGAAAAGCCACAGACTGTAATGGCTTCCCAGGCGTTCTGCCCTCCTTATCTTACAGGGACTTGTTTCTCCATACTATTAATAAATCTGTTGAAAATAAATGCAACTTAAATGACCTAAACACCAACTGTGTATGCTGTGAGTGGTTTCGTTTGTGACATCCTCATTTCCCACCAAATTGTGTGAACACCTGCAATCTTGTGCATTATTAGCATGTGTGTGAGGTCCAGGATTTTAAACCTCTACTTCTTGATTATTTTATGACCCTTTCAAATGCTTTTAGGTAGCCCCATTAATTTGAAATAATAACTAGAAAGAAAGGTCTCCTTGAATAGAAAATTTATATGAGCTATACAGTTTTCCTAAGGAAGCATAAATTTAAGACTTTAAGTACTTGGAGTTTCAGAAAATAGCTTAAAGTACTCCTACAGAGAGATCCTTTTGGGGTATATTTTACCAAACAAATTGGAAATTCAAGAGAGAATTTTTTTTTTCTGTGAAAGTTTTAGATACCTAAAAATAGATCAGATAACAGATCCTTCCTTTATGTTGATTAGACATTTTCTGTGGTTTGACATCACTAAGTAGCTTTTAATAATCTGGACAAAATATCCACAAACTTGACTCCAACCAGCTTTCATCAGACTTTTGCTCTTCCACATTTTTACCATTTCTGTTGTCAGGTAAACATTAGACCATGGTCTACAAAGAAATGAATATCATGTGCTCACCCAACTGCAGCCATGTTGGCTTTTGTTAGCCTTATTTGCTCCTTTTGTGAAGAAAAATGTCATCTTTGTCCTCAGTTTGAGGTACTAATAGTTCTTATAGTCTAGTCAGAGCATTCTATTACCATAGCTCTTCTAAACAGTCTGTTCTGCCTGCATTTGTTTTTATGCTATGTTTTATTAAATTGTTCATTAACTTTTTCATTAAATTTGAAGTCCAGCTTGTTTCTGGCCCATATGAAGAAAACTTCAGTACCAGTCATTTTTAAATCAATAAGATTTTATTTTCCTCTCTATCCTGGAGCATACAGTTACTAGTTTTACTGAGATACAATTCACACAACCTGAAATCCACACTCAAAATAAGTGTGCAACTCAATGGCTCTTAGCTCACACTATTGTGCAAGCTCGATGCCACCTGATTCCAGGACATTTTATTCTCTTTAAAAAGAGACCTTGAAGTTATTACTCGGTCTCTTTATCCACATTTCTGTCATTTTTCCATGCCTGGAACCATTAATGTAAGCTCTGTCTCTATGCACATAAATGAAATCACCCTGATATATGCCTCTATGTATTCATCTCCCTTTGGCTACTTAACGTTTTCAATGTCCATCTCTGCAGGGACACTGGAGGAGGTACTGGTCAGCAGTGGCTCATTCTTTTTCAATGGTTTAATAATACTCCATTAATGGACATACCCTATACCTACATATTCTACACTTATATAGTATTTGTTGGTGGACACTTCATGTTTTTAAAGTTATTTACCAGTGTAAATAACAATAACATGAACATACATATGCAGGTTTTGTTTACAATTTACTCTTGAGTTAAAGTGTATTTATATCTGACAGTAGAACTGCTGAGTTATATCCTAATTGTTTATACAGTAGACACCCAGAATTGTCAGTGGTTACCTTGCTAAAACACGTGTGAATTGTGAAAAACTGTGAAATCAGATATCAGAAATGCCTGTTTTACAGTTTAAAGCCTAACTATGCCAGGTCCCCCACAGTTATGTAACTTAATAAAATGCTGTAAATATATTTAAAACGTAATAAAATACCTTAGAAGACACAGGATGTTTTGGAAGGAACTTAGGGATCTTAGGAAGTAAGAATAAAATCAAGGTAGCCACACGGGGTATATAGTAACCTGTTAGTATGCAAAAATGCCGGGGCATCTTCGGGCAGAAACCAATCACGAGCAAGGAGAACTGAATAATGCGCTTGGATTGGCTACTTGTAAATCTCCTGCCCAGAATAATACAATTACTCTATAATATTTGTGGCTTCCTCCAAATTACAAGGATATCCACCAACAACTCTTAGGGAAGTTCTAGGAAAAATGTGAAAACGGGGGCCATAACTGTGAACCACAACTTCATGAAGGTATATTGCAAACCATTTGTAAGCTTATCACTTGTCTCACAGGTTGGACCGTCTCTCGTTCTTAACCAGCAGCGTGTGAGCCCTGGAGTGCGTCGGCTGCTGGCACAGAGTTCATTCTTGTTACTGCGCATCAGAATGCCATGTGGTTTTGATTTGCATTTTCCTAGAGCGGTATGATGTTGAGCAGGGGTTCTTTTCTAATTTTATTTATTTGTTTGTTTGTTTATTTATTTACTGATTTATCATTCTAGAGATTCAACCAAGGACCAAGGAAATACAAACCTAGCCCAGTTTACTTTTTCTGTAAATTTGGAATTGACTCTCATTAAGTCACTAAACGTACAGACTGGGCTGGGCTCGAACGTGTGGTCGTGTTGCCTCAGGCATCAGTGTACCACAATTATATCCATCCACCTCCTTAACCAGTCATTGCCTTTGGAAAGAAATGGGATCACTACAACAATAAGAACATGATAGGTTTAAATAACGCTGGAATTCAGCTGATGTTAAAGGTGTTAAAAGTTGTTTTTAAAATATATAGTTCATTGGGCCAGGGATTTAGTTCAGTGGTTCTGGAATCTGCCTGGCAAGCACAAGGTCCCAAGTTCAATCCTTGGTACCACACACCACAATGTTGGGCGTGTGGCTCAGTTCTGTAATCCCAGCACTCAGGAGGCAGAGGCAGGAGGGTTACTGAGTTCGAGGCTTGCCTGGCCTACATAGTGAGCTCAGGGCCAGGCTGAACTATAAAGTGAGACTCTGCCTCAAAAGAAAAAAAAAAAAAAAAGCAAGTTCATTTGAAATTTAAAAAAAAAAAAACAAAAAACTCCCACTAAAATTCACATTTGATTTTTAGGAATAAATATCATGTCTTTGCCATGAAATTTTTATAAACTTTTTGACTTTGGATAAATGTGATTCCTACTGTTTGGCCCATCTATTCATAGTGTCCCTGTGTGGGGGGGTGTCACACACCATCCCTGGAGTCGGCCTGCACGCTGTCCCGTGCCCGCAGTCTGATGCCCTCTGCAGAGGTTCCCTTCAGCCAGGGGTGAGAGTCTGGAGTCTTACATCTCACACACGTTCTGCGTGTACTCAGCTCAGGGACGCACAAGGCCCGCAGATTACAACATTGGAAACTGGACCAAGGGACATAATTTACAGTCATGTAAATTATAACATGTATTTATTATTTTTAAAGCATCACATTTTAATATATGATCCATGACTTAAATCTGCTTTCAGGAAATAGTCTGTAACCATCAAGCAAAGTTTTCCAGTGAAGCCAGAACATGGACAAAGCTACAGTGTAAGCTGAGTGTAAACAGAAATCACTCAGATTAAACATATAAAAATGTGCACAAATATGAAGAGTATATCACAAAGTCATGATGTCTACCTGCGTGTATGCATTTGTATGAAATTTCCCTCTAAAGTATAAAAGCACTCATTTAATAGTACATTATAAGGCAAGAAATATTGAAGCAGGACAATCATAGAGAAACTAAGGACTCAATTTACTCCTTAGATCTTCGCTTTTCATGTTTAAATTTCTTACCATTCTTCCCATTATTACAAATTTCTTTGCTGTGTGTAAAACTGCTAAAGTATAAGTACTATCTAGCATTTTGTTTTATTATTTAAGTCAAATACTACATTTCTGTTACACGTCTAATAGAATTGTAAAATACCCTGGTGATTTAGTGATGAACTAAGTCTAAGTCCAATCATTCTTTTAAAGGATTATTAATCTTATCTTAATTATGAAATAATTTTATGAGCCTAGAAAAATACATCAAAGTAGTGAAACATATAAATAATAAAAAATGGATATTTTTCATCATAAAAAGAAAAGAATCACCACTAATGACATGAAGTAAAATGGAAAACTGTTTTATCCATCTTGTTGAGTTCCCTTACAGAAGTTGAAATGTTTAACCCAATAATAACTATTAGTATTAGTGTATAAATGTACCAAAGCATTCAAGGCAAAAAGAAATATTATGTGTAGTACCTGTTATCTATAGCACCAAGCATGTCACCATTAAGAAGAAAAAACTGTTTCTTACCTTGAGTTATACAAGGAAATTATAATACATACACATACACATTTCCAGATATGCCTCTAAGATACTATATGATATTAAAGTATAGAATATTCAGCAATTATCTACTTGAGTATACTGTTTTCCTGTACAATATACATATAGTGGTATATAATTTCAATTCCTATAGTAGTTAAACACAGTTATGTCAGACTCTAAAGCTTCCTTTCTGAAAAAAAGAATCAAATTCTCTCTTACATGTTAAATTTTTTAAATATCTTCTGGGTTTCTTCTTTAGGTCTCTCCGTTAGGGCCAAAAATAATAGATATATTTTAGCAAACTTTTTTCATATTATGTGACAAGACTTGAATATTTTCTGTGTAGTGGAAGATTCCTTCTATGGTTATGATTGTCTTTTCAACAAAAAGAGAATTAGCATTTTTTCTTTTGAGAGTACTTCTATGTTTTTTCGTTGGTGCAATCAATATTTTGTGTTTTTCACAAATCACTCTTAAGAATACACTATTTTAATTTACCTGTAGTGATTAGTATAACGCCGTCAATCAGAGGCTTGAGAGTGGCTCAGTGGCTGAAGATGCACTTTGCACACACAAGGCTCTGAGGTAGAGCCGCGAGGTCACACACTCACTGGTAGTCTAGATTTATGAACACAGTAAGATAAAGTGATTTGATGAAATAGGGCATACCTTGCCTGCAATTTGATGTAAAACAAATGTAATCTATTTCAAAAATAAAAATGTAAATTGAATTATATATGCTGTTTCTCCTACAGTTCCGCTGCGCTCCTGTTCTAGGCATCTAGCTGACAGTATGAACTGGTGAGGGAAGTCACAAGATGCACCACACATTCACATGCACTTGCACACACATTTGAAGGGCACTGTATCTTCTTGTATAGCAGTGATTTGCACAAACATAATGAAACAGCTTGTTTAGAAAGGGCCAGTACTGCTGCCATATTATTACATTATTATCATCTATTACTATTTTTAGTTTCAAACCTATTATTGTTTAGTTAGGATTTAGCCCTTTCTGCACAAGGGTGATCTACCAAATTGTCTTTCAACTGCCTCCCAAACTTGATATTAAGATTAGATCAAACTGAGAAAGAAGAACAGAAAAAAGATCGGAGGGATAACTAGTAAATTACCCTTAGAAAAATAAATATACCTTAAGTCTTGAACTTTTATGATCTAAAGAAAAAAGCCCTTTTTATGCTTTAAATATTGTTTTCACATTTTTTCTGAGTCATATAGCAAAGTTTACAAAATTAATATCAACTTAAATATGCAAATATTGATAGCATATTCACTCTGGACCATTTACTATGAGCTGAGTGAAAAATATTTACCAAAGTTTGTATACCTATTATCTTTTCCTGTCTCATGTATGAGAAGATTTCTTAACAGTGACACACAAGTCATTCATTAATAATAAGCGCTACTGTTTCTTCTGATCATTAAGTTGTTTTATGTGTCCAGGTCTGCAGGAAATCTTTAGCACCTGCATACTCATCATTGCATTTAAAAACTGTTTAAGAACTTTAACATAGTTACTAAGTTTCCCTTGTTAAATGAAAATCAAAATAATCTCTCAAATTAAACTACAACTTTTGGGCCCAGTGTATTTCTCACTGTTCAATTTATATCTAACTCCCATAGCAACTCAAACTGAAAAAATAATTCTCATCAGTTATGTATCACATTGTTTTCAGGGACTTTTGCTTCAAACAGGTCAACTGAAGAGATGAAAGAATCGCAAACTTGATATTTTACACTTAACAGTGTGTTCTCATGTGCAGAAACCTCCAGTAAATAAAACAGAGGATCCGTGATATGTGTCCATGATGAGCACTATAGTGATAGTTTTAAATGTCAACTGTAAACTACTGAAAATAAATTTCTTACATAAAAATGCACTGAACTTTTGTCAGTAAAGTAGGTAAAGCTGACAAGAAACACAAAGGTGTATGTAGTATTAAAGATTGTGAGAGGATTACATAGTCTTGTGGGTTTTTGTTTTATTTTATGTTGTCAGGGTTTGAACACAGGAAGCAACAGACCATCCCAGCCCTTCCATTGCTTATTTGTTCAAGTAGAGACGAGGCCTCCCTAATTTCCCCAAGGTGACCTTGACCTGTGATTCCTCCAGCTCAGCCTCATGCATATCTCAGACTGCAAGGGGCTAATCTTAGTAATGTTCTTTTTCTCTTATGATTTTTTAAGCAAATTTCTTAGGAAAGAAATATTTATTTTCAAGCATCAGTGGCATGTAAAATTCTTATTGAAAATATATACTGCAACTTTGTTAAACCTTAAGAAGAAAAGTCTTTCCTTTTATAGTCCATGAGGCATTTTAAAGAAGGTCATAACAAATTACTTGTACTCACAGGTGGTTTCTATATTTAAACATACATGCATATTAAAATTGAGAAGATCCAAGAAAGAATATAATCACCCAGCAAGTCTTGAGAAATAAAGGGTCTCAGTAAAACCAGTTAATTTTTTTCTTTCTTTGTCTTCTGTTGTTTTAGGGAAGTGTTTGCTTTTTAAGATGCTTGTGATGAGAGGAAGATGAACTTTGAATTCTTTTTGGGCCCAGGAAGACACCAACATTAAAACCAAGTAATTTTTCAATGTAACTGTTTTTTGACTTGGCTTTTCATCATACTGCGCAGAAATAGGCAACTACTTTCATTTCATTGTTAATAAAAACTATTGCTACTCTTACACTAAATGTTAACATATTATTTGCTAACATTACTGCTTAAAACCTCTCAAGCAAATAAATGAAAATGTACCAGCATGCAAATTGTGATGGCCTTCATAATTTACTGTGATTGAATATCTTTCGGATATTTAAAACTCACATACACACTTGTTCAGAAGATTAACTGCATAATTATCCTGTATCATCTGGGAATTGACAATTTATATATAAATTTTTTAGGAGAATTAACTACACAATTATATTATGTTAACTGGGTTACTATCTTTTTATACTATTTGGATTAAAGTAACTTAAAAATATGGATTGTGTTCGAACAATAGTTGTGTTATTTTTGCAGAGTATGGATACCATTTCTGCTCTCAGTTTCTTCATCTATGAAGTCAAAATAAGTATGGCACTTCCGTGATGTTCATGAAAATAAATGTTTATAAATTATTTCCATGTCATTAAATAAGAAATTATGTTTATAATTAATAAATGACAGAAATCACACCTATGCATTGCTTTTGAATTACCTGGGGTGATATAATAATGAAATCTGGCTAAATGTCTGAAAAATATGTGCCCTGAATTTTTCCTAAATTTCTGTTAATTAACCAAAGCTAACATTATGAAATCAGATATTTATTTCATCCTCAAATATGACACTTTTCCTTAAGAAGTATGCTTTTTCAAATAAGCTATGCTTTTTTGTGTGAGAAATTTCTATTTCTGTATAAATAAAGGTAACTTTATCATCAACCTCTATGTAAAATAGAGAGAAAATTTGGACCACTCAAAATAAGGCATAATAGTATCAATCTGGTGTTTTGTTGGGCAAGTATTGCCAATCTTCCTTCACTGGTTGCGTTTTATTCCTATTTCTTTAGGTTATTTTAGGGCTGTCTTCCTAGGATAAGTGGCTTTTAGAGTTCCTGACAGATTGCTGCAGATGGAGAGGCAAATTACTGCCACACTGTTGTTATCTCTTAATTGACCAGTAATAGGGGCTATATCATCATGTTCAAAGACACATGGCTTCCTCTGTGACCAGAGCACAATCAGCAACAGCACCAGGGCCCTCACATAGAAAATATCCAATTAGCTTTTCAGTATTTAATATCAACTGCAAGTCCTTTCTTTTGTCTGAACGGTTTTGCTTTGTTCAGTCTTGCTGGTGCTGTGGAAAGGAAGTCGGTGTGGGGCAGAGCGGAGAGAAAAAGTGACTTAGGAACCGGCACTCCCGCTGAGATTAAGTGGGGCTCCTCAAAATATCCAGGCTGCGTGGCAATATTCATGTTCGATCCTGCCCAATGGCTCAGGTTTCTTTCGAGATTTACAAAGCACATAAAATGACTACAGATGCCCAGAAGAAGTGATGAAGTTAAACCAAAGAAAGGATAATCCCGGGCTGAAGGGTTAGCTCAGTGCTTCCAGTGCCTGCCTCACAAGTGCAAGGTCCTGAGTTCGATCCCCGGAAACCACATACAATGTTGGGCGTGGAGACTCACACCCATGAGCCTTCAATACTGCATACCACAGTGCCGGGCATGGTGTCTCAAGCCTGTAATCCCAGCACTCGGGAGGCAGAGATAGGATTGCTGAGTTTGAAGCTTGCCTAGGCTACATGGTAAGCTTAGAGCCAGCCCGAATTACAAAGCGAGACCCTGTCTCCAAAAAACAAAACAACTACAACAAAACAAAACAAAAAGAAAGGATAATCCCATGAAGAACAGGCTTTTCTTCTGCTGTCGGGGGAGAGATTCTTATCAGCTTCGAAGAGGTTTCCTCAGAACCTTAAAAGGAGCATTTCTACTGTATTAATTAAGAAGTTCTTCACTAAGAGATCTAGTGATGCAATTATACATGTTGCATTCCTGAAAATACAATCTAGTTTTTCCAAAGCAGGATGGAAGAATGGAATATCATGTCGAGCTAGTGGAGTCCCTCCTTTGGATTAACTTGATCTGAGCCTGGTTTGACCAACAGTCAACGAATGATACCTAAACTGACAACTGAAAAGTCATAGTGAATTTTCCCCATGTACTATACTTCGTCTCCAAGGAGAATTTGAACCCCACATAGAGGTTCTAAGGTGGTTCACTCTGAAAAACTGAGCTAGAACATTCAAGGAAGTCTCCAGTTATTGGGTGTCAACTCACGGAACACAATGAAGAGGCCTAAACTAGCTTCTTCTGCAACACAGAATCCAGCTTCTGTGTATTTTACCATTTTTGCTAGAAATACTAACACAGTTTAGAGAAACAAAGAGTGGAATTAATTCATTGTATACATATGATAAATAAGCTTTCATGAAAATAAGTGTCCAGGTGTTATATTTTATTGTGTATTGTTGCTATTTCTTTAGGCCAGAGTCAAGTTAAATTTTCTAAACTATAGGTGTATTTCAGCTAGTCTTTGGCTTGCAGTCACTAACATAAAATTATTCCAGTTTAGTCCTTTTCAAGGGAAACGTATGGGCAATTAAAGCATTTATATCCAAAATTAAACAAATCTGATAATAACATCGTGAAAGATTAAATGAAATGTTCCAAGAAAAAGCAGTGACTCTACTCAATACATGATTGGATTATTCAGGCTTTTTTTGAGTGGATGTTAAACCAGTCCTGTGTGTTTGGTATCGTGTTGTGTTATGAACCAAGCACCAGGCTGAAGAGAACTTTCTCACCTGCAGCCTGTTCTTTAGTAATGAAAACGAATCACATGATACTATAATTACAGGCACCTTGTGGTTACTACTTAAAAAAAAAAAGATTCAATGAACAAAGGTGGTCAGAGTAAAATGAATGTTTTAAACTTGAGTTGAAATTTTGTTATATTGCACAATTTAGAACTATTCTCTATCCTCATTCTTTTAAAGTGAAGTAGGAAACACATAAACATTGTACAAAACTATAGTTTTTAAATTAATATATATATAGAACAATTTTATGCAGGGAAGAAAATATGATTGAAAAGTGATTTCATAGGAGATAATATATCTATTTATATCTAGCAAAGAGGAAACATGAAATAGCCAAAGGATTAAAGAAACACTATCATTTCAGTTATGCATGCCAATCATCAATTTACATTGTGTAGCCTACTACACACATAAAGAAAGCCTAAATATACTTCTCTGACTTTTTCTAGATCTAAGGAATAGAATATGTTAATGCTTCACTTTTAGGATATTTATATCCTAAATCATATTTTTATTCTCAACAAAAATTCATGTTTATATTCTAAATCACACGGGCATTTAATTGCCCTTGAAATGCATAAGACAAATTTTTAGACCAATAAGTAACCCAAAACTGTTATTTTAGAAAACATTTTAAAATTCTGAAATGACTTTGAAGAAAGTTTAAAAGCTTGCTATTATTGAGATAATACTGAATTGCTTTTAGGTAAAACTAAATCTACGGACAGCTAGTTTGACCTTGGGTTTTTTTTTAATTTATGTTTGTGTACAATTTATTTTACATTTCACTTATAATCAACTGTAATGAATCAACATTAGTACATCTAAGTGAATGGCTAAAATGGAAAGTATGCGATCTTTCTAGGAGAGAGCAAAAGCAATAATTTTCTTACCTTTCATATACAGCACGATATTTATAGAAAATAAAAGCAACTCCTCTAACATACAGCAGTTCTGTCTCATCTGATATCTCTCTTTCTATGAGACTTAAATGTATCTATTTAGAAAGATGATAACTGCCATGGTTTATATCTAGATAACTGCCCAAAGCCTTCTGTACTCATAGGTAGGGTCTTGTGGAGTGAACGGCACATGGAGACATATGACTCATCAACAGATTAGTCCACTGATGAGTTTATAGCTAACTGGATGTTGACAAGGGAGGGTTGGTCAGAGATGTGGGTTGTAGGACAAGACCTGTCTTTTCCCTTGAGTGTTCTGTGCTTACCACAGCCGTGGCAGAGCTGTCTCTCTTCTGTCATGCCCCTCTGGAGTCCTGTCCTTATCTTGGAACGAGCTGAAACGTAGATTCTACACATTGTGATCCAAAATGAACCTCCTCTCCATTAAATCACGGATACCAGGTACTGTGTCTCACTGAGAAGAAAGTGGCAAAGGTAATAATAACATTGAAAAGGGAAAGCACATACTATCCTTAATTTTTCCTTGAGGTTTTGGAAACCTGAGAGGAGAATTCTGTGCTTTGTTAACATTTATTTCTGTAAATGATACCACCAGAAATTTGTAAGGTCTGTTCTTAGGCAGTCTATTGAAGACAGGTGTTATCTCAAAGGAAGTTGAGATGTTACAACTCTTATCAATGAGCAGAAGCAACTGAAAGAGAAAGATCTGAAAATAAAATACCAGAAGCTTCAGATAGATCAGCACAATATACTGTATTATTGATTTTTAAAACTTCTTTTATTACCATTTTGGTCAGTTTATAGGGTATTCTTAAACTCTCTTTTGCTAATACTATAAAAATCCACTTCAAGAGCATGATAGAAAGTCAGTAATACTTTAAGACTTTTATCACATTAGTAACTTTCTTATGATATTAGAAATTCAATAAAGGACAGAAAAGTCACTGATCCTATAGCTAAATTGCTAATATAATGCAGCACTTACCACTATGACATGAAATATGCATTTTACTCTGATGCTGTAAAGCTTTCAATTTTTCTTTTTTAGTCCTTTGAGGGACCTTGCTTTTGGTCCATTTTTTTTTTACAACAAACATGCAATAATATATAAACGTTCACAAATAGTAAAACAGAAGAACATTGATTCTTCTACAGGAAAAAAAAAGGCTAAGAAATAACTGTGCTCCTGGATGCACATAACAGGGAACTCATTTCACACAATAATGTATCAAAACAAACACAAAGAATCTAGCTGAAGTATGCAAACAATTTTTGTAACAAGATCATCTTTTAAGGATGGGAAGAATTGACTAATTGAAAATTACATAGAGTTCTGAAAAATAATTTAAGGACTTAAAGAGGAGTTAATGTTTTGAATACACACCACAAATCTCCAGTTTCTGAGCATTTTATCTATTAGAAAAATTTGTGTTTAATACACAAATTCCATCTGGAATGACAAGTTTCTTTTCATTCCTTCTACATGAATAAAATTATATTAAATCCCCTATCTCTGCTAAGTTGTACACAAAAATGTGACCTGTAATAATGACTTACATTGTATTCTATATACCCAGTGTTCAAAACCCTCCATATGCAAAATATTACATGTGTGTATTCATTCTTTTTTTTTTTTTTTTTTTTTTTTTGCTTTTTGGAGACAAGGTCTCACATTGTAGTTCAGGCTGGCCCTGAGCTCACTATGGTGCCCAGGCAAGCCGCTGCGAACTCAGCAATCCTCCTGTCTCTGCCTCCCAAGTGCTGGGATGACAGGCGTGAGCCACCACGTCCGGCATTGTGGTATGTGGTGTTGATTGTTGGTGGGCGTGAGTCTCCACGCCCAGCATTATATGTGGTTACCGGGGATCGAACTCAGGTCCTTGCGCTTGTGAGGCAGGTGCCGGAACCACTGAGCTAACCCTCCGGCCCTGTGTATTCATTCTTTCATCTCTCAAATATCTATGGAGTGCTTGCTGTGTATGTTTAAATATGCATATTTTAATATGCTTGATATATAGTCCTAAACAAGGCATATTAAAATTTAATTACCTATTTCAAATAAGTTCTGGGAGATCTGTGAAACCATTGTTTGAAAAGACCTCATCATTTGATTTCCTTGCAAATAATGGTTTTAATGTTGTGTTCAATGAAGACAACCTCAGCAAGATGATATTTGAATGGCGGTCCGAAAAATGAGGAAACATGATCTAAAAGCATAAGAAAACAATCAATGTAAAATTGAGTATTACTCTGCCATAGAGAATGATAAATTTGAATCATTTATACTCAAAAGGACATACCTTGAGGACATTCCTAAGTAAAATAAACAGGACAGAGATGTGTAAATATAACTTTTGTCTGGTATGAGAAAGTGAAGTTGTAAATGAGTTCTAAAATGTAGAATAGATATTGTGAAATAGAAAGTATTCAGAGGTGTAGAAAAAGTAAAGAAGGGAAAGAAAAAATCTGTTGGTAACAAGAGGAAGCAAAGTTTATGTATATAAGGGTTGTAGGGAGAGCAGGGAATAGGGACACAGCGGGAATTAAGTCGTGTCATGTACTGGTACAAATTCTCAGTGTCACATGGGATCCTACTGTCTACATAAAATCAATTTTTTTCAAAAAATAGAGACTATGTTATTTTGCTTTTTAAAGTGGAACCTCAGATTTTCTAGACATTCTTAGGAGCACGTTTTTTGTTCCTTTGGCTCATCTTTTCCTCAGAGCATTTAGTCAGGGCTGGCTTCATC
>PVIC010043668.1:0-15336 GCA_004025085.1 Thryonomys swinderianus
AGTTCTTTGGGGTCTTTATGTTCTTGGGGCCCCAGGAAAATGCATGAGCTGAGCCCACGCCGGGTCCTGCTGCTCGAGGCCCCGAGAGCCTCCACCTCGACCCGCCCCTGGGCCTGGGGCCACTGTCAGTCTCAGCCTCTGCCTCCCCACCCGTCAGCACGGCACAGCCAAGTGATCTTCATTTAAGTTTTACGGATTTTACCATTTCTAATTTAATGACTTCCTTTCTCCATAAAGGTGATTCATCCATCCCTATGGCTCAAAATTAAAAATGAACAAAATGTACTAAAATATATCCAGGTGGAAGTTCCTTCCCTCAGCAGGTAGTACTTACCTTTGAGGCATCCTAATGTCTTTTCTTCCTCAGACTTAAGTTTGAATTCAGAAGCCACATCTACGTTTTCCTTTAAAAATACATTTGTTTGTTTGAGAAAGGGTAAATTGCCAAGTACCCAGGTTGGAGTCGAAATTTCGCTGTCTCAGCCTGCCGGAGTGCTGGGTTAGAGGCGTGCGCCTCCACGCCTGACTCTAACATCCCTCGCCCTTGCGCCTTCCAGATACATTCTTTGAATATTCACAAGTGTGTGGACACATATTCTCTATCTGGGGCCTGCTGACTCCTCCCCTTCCTCCTCTTCTCTTCTTCACAATGACAGGAAACAGTACTTTTTTGCACCCCTTATGGGGCCAGATTTTGGAGTAACTCCTGGTTCCCGGGACGGGAAAACTCAAAGTCTGTGGGTGGGGACTCAAGGGCCCTGCGACGCTCCTCCTTCGATCTCTCCCAGTCTCGCTGTCCCCCAAGGCTCTGACACCCGCGCCTCGCGGGGCCCTGGAGGGAGGGAGGTCTCAAACCCCCGCGCCGGGCGCGGATCCTGGCTCAGAGAGGGCGCTGGTCAGCGAGAGTCGCAGAGCGGTTTCGGGAGGGCCCGAGGAGAGGACTGCTTTGCCATAGCGGCACCTCGTGGTCGACATCGGGAGTGCATCAGAGATGGGACCTTGGGGCGAGAGGCGATTCGGGACTCCCGGAGTCTGAGCGGCAGCACCCACGTCCCCGTTCTCTCCCGCGCACCCACGGCAGAGCCCACTTTGCCGGCCAGCGTCCCAGCTCGTGTCGAGCTGTGACCACCTTTCCAGAGGCAAGCATCCCAGGGTGCTGGGATTATAGGCATGAACCACCACAGCCAGCTATCTTCCTTTTAATTTTTTTAGTGTGGTGCTGCGGATTGAACCCAGAGCTTCAAGCATGCTAAGCATGGGTTCTACCGATGTTTCAAATTTAACACAGAACGAAGCAATTCAAATTCTACTTCTACAACTTCCCCGTCACCGAGCTATGGCCTAAAGACACAAACTGAACCTGAACTCACTTGGTCAACTCCAACCATGCAACCTTTTATACAAGGTCCAGTGATGGAGACCGGAGTTCTAGGAACCATCTTCAGGAGAGAATAGGATTAATTTAAAGATGAGGAATAGTATATCCATACTTGAAGCTATAAATTTTCTATTAAAATATCAACAGGCTAGGATACAAAAGCATGTGTATTATAGTGACTGTCTCACTCCACTGAGATACCAGGATGAGGCAAGTTGCAGACAGAGCCCAGAGGGCTGGGATGCTGCTTCCCTGGCATGTAGCTGAGGGCCTGGATTCAAACCGGGGGGGAAAGCAAACAAACAAAATATAAAGAGAAGAATGAGTAGAACACAGGTGACCAGGGACTGGGGGATAAAGAAGAGAGGGTTATTAGTTAATGGGTTCGAGTTTCTATCTGAAATGATAAAAGTTCTGTTAATCAATAGTAGTGATGATTACACCACATTGTGAATGGATGTAATACCACTGAATCACACAATTAAAATGGGTAATGTAGGGGCTGGGGATGCAGCTCAGTGGTAAATTGCATACTTAGCCTTGGCAAGCATACCCCAAAGTTAAAATATCATAATAAGGAACTGATTAAAATGGTAACATTTATATATACTTTACTGCAACAAAGTATGCTAAACAACCACCAGTTAGGTCAGAAATAAAAAATAATCTAGGGAAGAGGACGGAATATCATTTCACTGGCATAGAGAATTGCCAGGGCAAGATGGTAATAAAGCAAACCAGGACTAGGGACTTAGCTCAGGGGCACCATGCACCATGGCTACTTTTGCAAGCACAAAGGTCCAAGTTTGATCTGTGGTACTGGAAAAAAAGAAAGAAGAAGAAGAAAGAAAAGAGGCAAACCAGCAGTGAGTTTTATTATTATTTTAAATTCTCTATAGGAGGAGAGAGAAGAGAGAAAGGAAAGAAAAAAAGGATCAAATTGTGTCATATAAATGTACCAGCTTCCCACAATGCATGTACTAATAAGTCTTTTAAGAATTTTAAAATTCTCTATAGACCATGCACTTGCCTTTCCCCAGACCGGTATGTCCTACCTCTTGGCCTTTGGGACAGTCTTGGTGTGTTTATTTTTGGGGATCCAGGGTTGGTTTGTGTGTCTGAATCTTTAGGGTACATCTTGGGGTTTCCAATTTGTGCCTCTTAGTGTCTCTCCACCTGCCTCCTCTGTGTGCACATGTGTGACTGCAGCATGCTGTGCGGGGATCGAACAGTGAGGCGGTGTCAGCTGCCCACCGCAGCATCCATGACGAGGGCCTAGCACGCACGATGCGGTTGCAGGTGAGGATCTGCGGGGCTCCGTGTGCACGTTTCTGTGGTGCGTGTGTGAGGCACACGGCAAGTCTGCAGCCCTGCTCCTCTCTGGCCTGCGGGTGCGTGGATCGGGTGCTGCTCGCCCCAGTGTCAGGGCCAGGGTCCTCCCAGGTCTGGCCTGATGGGGAGGGTACTCAACAGCCACACCAAAAGTTCTGAGGCCATGATCCATGTGACCCCCTGTCCTTCCAAAAGTCCAGCCGGCCCTGCACCTGCTCACCCACAGACCCCCAAACTGGGCAGCCAGGAATGGATGGCAAATGGCCCAGCAGTGACCTCTGGAGGACATCTTGCTGTGTACAGTTACAGATCTGAGCCTGAACCTCTAGAGGAAATGGTCTGAGAGCAAATCTGGGACAAATCTGAACTGGCATCCAGAGAGCCAGCCATGTCCTTCACCCTAGCTGAAAGCGCTGGCATATCTGCAACAATCTGGGTCTCAATTCCGCTATCTTCAAGGTCAGAATGGTGACTCCTGTTGGACTCCCTGTCCCCTACCTGCCTCCCCCTGATGCACCTCAGTCAGGCTTCAATGTAGCCCTTTCATGCCTTCCAAGAGAGCCTTATCAGATGCCTTCCCTCCTTGTGGGTGGTCTTCTGCCTCTGGAATGGAAGGAGCTGGGGATGAAGAGGCGGGAGGTCAGCCAGGCCAGGCTCATGCCTCACCCAAGCCCTCAGTCATTTCCGGCTTTGGAGTTCCCAAGCAGAGGTGGGGTAGGTGGCCAGGAAGACACTTCCTGAACAAAGGTCAGCCCCAAGATCTTGCCACTAATGCTTTTTTGGAGTTATAGCTTTGGCCAACAGAGAAGAAAGGCTCCTTCTCTCCGGAGGCGGGTGTTGCTGGCACTGGCTGCCTAAACACAGGGGGCATTCAGATGCCCAGGGCCCACACACTCTGCCAGCTGCCTAGAGAACAGGGCATTGTGCTGTCCCCAACCAGAGGGCTCTCCCTCTGCAGTCTTGGGGGTCTGGCTGACTCTTTGCTCCCATGATGTAAGGAGACCCGGAAGTACCCAGGCAACCACCGGAACTAGCTCTGTGGGAGGAAGGCAGGTGTGGGCTTGGGGCCTGGAGCACCGGCTCCTACTCATCATAACGTTTCAGGTGGTGGGGAGGACTTATGGATTCAAGCCCACTCTGAGCGCAGGGCTATGTGCACCGGTGCATGAGGTACATGCCAAGCAGCAGGGACCCAGGCCCCTCAGAAGCTGCTGGGAACCTGGTTTCTGCTGTGCATCCTACGAATTTCCAAGCTCCTTCCTGTGTCAGACCTCCGTGAAGGGAGCCCCGTGTGCACTGACGGGAGATGGAAAGCAGCAGACAGCCGCGGAGGCCTTGGTCCCGCTGAGAGATGAGTGTGTTGAGAGTCTGACTTTCAGGAGGTCAGCAAAGGCCCCCAGAGAGGGGAGGTGCCCTTTCCACCCTCTCACACATTAGAAGCCAGGGGACTGAATACAACGGGTGCTAGGACCTGGTCCCGGAGTAAAAGCCAGAAAACAGGTGACACACTTCAGGGAAGTTTGGGCTTTAGTTCATAATGACCATCTCTCCCTTGTGACAAATGTCTGGTCGTTATGTAAGCTGTGCGTGTTGAATGAGCCTGGGTACGGTATGTGTGGGAACTGCACTGTTGATGACTTTTCTAGCATCTGAAGTTGTCTGTCCGTGAAAAGGCTGCAGGAGAAAGGAGCCCTTCCCGCCTCGTGTCTTCAGCTCCATCCTAAGCTGATTGTTGTAAGACTGCGGAAGTCATAGGCTAAGACTGCTTTTTTGTTTGTTTGTTTGTTTTTTTCTCTTTTGGTATCAGAGCTGGGCCTTGATTTTGCGAGCCAGGCACCGGAACCACCGAGCTAACCCCCTGGCCCTCACCTGAGGCTACTTTTGGACACAACTAATTTAGAATTCGTGGTCTTTCCACATGCAGACAGGGCCTACGAATCCTAGTTGCTATTTATTTGTTTATTTTTCTTGGTACCAGAGATCAGACGCAGGACCCTGCGCTTGGGAGGCAGGTGCAGTGGCACTGAGCTAAATCCCTGGCCCATGTAGTTGCTATTTAGAGGGCAGATCATATCTGTCAGGGCCTTGACCCTCTTTATCCCATGATTCAATGGCATGTGCCCTCATTTTCCAATTTTGTATGGGGGGGCAGGGTCTTGCTGTGTCACCCAGGCTGGCCTTGAACTCCTGTACTCAAGCAATCCTCCTGCCTCAGCTTCCCCTTCCTCTGGTACTCTAGGTGTGCACCACTGTCCCTGGCGCTACAAACTCATTTTAGAGATAAATAGCTCTGGGCCGTTTGAAGCTGGCTGAGACCACGGAGCCAGAGATGTGGAGACCAGCCGCGTGACTCTTGAGCTGCAGGCGCTGCCCGTATTACCAGGCTCCTAGGGTGAGATGCTTGTTGGACCAGAGAGCCCGCTGAGGGTCCTTGGCTGCAGGGGGCGTGGGGATGGCCGGCTGGGGTCTCTCCGCCTGCTGGAGCTGGAGGTCTCTCCGCCTGCTGGTCTCTGGAAACCAGCGACCCCTAGTGGGAATGGGGCTGCATTGAGCCATCCCTTGCCCAGGATTGAAGCCTTTTTAAACCCACCCCGTCAGTCACAGTCCCCACCGGCCCCGCAGCCAGCCTGCTCAGGCTCCTCTGGTGCATGGAGAGTGTGCCCTTGGCTTTCACAGCTCCTGGCCCAGCTGCCCAGGCTGTGGGTGGCTGGGGCCAGCTGGCCCCCTGGGATGGGGCAGCGGGATGTTGGGAGGATGCCTGGGTGGGTGGCCAGTGAGAGCCGGCTTCCTGGGGCCTCCCTGGTGCTGAGCAGCGTGGCCACTTCCGAAGGCCCCTTTGTTTGCCCCTTTATCCAGAAGAGCGGCTGCAATTGTGCTGGGCACAAAGCCCCCTCGAGCTCTGACTTCCCACCCTTGCCTGTGGCCTGGCGGGGAGAGCCTTTCCCAGGCTCCTGAGACGCCAGCTTCCTGCCCCCTCTGAGGCAGCTGGGGACCCAGACCCTCTCGTGAGGAGCCCAGGATCTATTCATCCATGCTCCCCAGCTCCTCCACCCCCATCCCAGGTCCGGCCATTCACATGGCCACAGGCTCCCTCTTCCTGCGGCTCCCGTGGCGCTGTCCTAGGAGGCACACACCGCAAGCTGGCCAGGCTCGGCGCTAGGAGACCCTGGGAAGAGGCCACCACATAGTTTGGAGGCGGCAGCTGCCCACTGCTAGAGAAGACTTGGGGTGTAGGAGGGGAGAGGGTGGGAAAAAGAAGGTGCCGGGACTTCCTCCTGGGCCCTAAAAGCAGTGTGTTATCTTCCCACGGAACCCTCATCCCAGACAAGCAGGGCTGCAAGAAGCCGACTACATCACAGGGCTGCCCCGCTTCTAACAGGGACTCACGGCAGTGAGCACTTGAGGCCGGAGTCCCTAACCATGCTGAGGAAAGAGAGCAGGGCAGGCCCACCAGCGGGCAAACTCTGTACCATACTGCAGAGGGGGCTCCAGGGCCAGGGGTCTCGCCCCCAGCTGCCCTGACTGGCTATGCAGGTGGAGACGTGCCTGGGCCCAGCCTCCGGGCCCGAGGGAGTGGCTTCCCAGGCTTAGGGGAAGTTCAGGCGGGGCTTTGCCCTCCTCAGATCTAGTGCCTCTGCCCACCTCTCGCTCCTCAGAGGGGCTGTGGAGGGCCGTGGAGCAGTCCCAGATGCTAGCGGCCTCACTCAGCCTGCCCTCCTCTGGGTCAGGAGGCAGTGGGTCAGGATCTAGGGCCTTTCCTGGAGTCAGAAGGGCAGCCAGGGCTGCGGATCCAGCTCAGTGGCACTGCGCCTGCCTTGCAAGCATAAGCTCCTGAGTTAGATCCCTGGTACCAGAAAAACAAAACAAAAAGTCCCATAAAACAGAAAGGCACCCCAGCCCAGAGACCACACTTGGACATCAGCCCTCCATGCAGAGCCAGCGTGGCTGCCCTCCAGGCCAGGAGTCCTTCTGGTCTACTCAGGGACAGACCCCATCTCCAGATTCCTCACTGTTCCTCTACTTGAATCTCCTTCTTTCACACACGGGCCCAGAGAAGGCACACAACTTACCAGTGTCACACACCTCAGTGCTCTAAAGTGCTAGCTCTGTGATCACTTACCCACGAGAAGGCAAATCACCATAGTTACCATTCATTGAGTGCCCAGGCTCTGTATCAGGAACTTTATTCCTTGACATCAGCTTTTTGAATGAGAATTATCATAGGCTATATTTGGCATCAAGGAACAGAAATGGAGAGAAACTTAGTGACTTATCCAAGGTCACACAGCCAGGAAGCGGAAGAGCAGGAATCCAGCTCAGGCCTGTTCTATCCCTCCATTCAGGAGCCGTGAGGGCTGCTCAGTCTCACCCCTGCTGCCCAGGACCTGCTGGCTGCTGGTTCTCCTGCAACTGCTTGAGGTCTTCAGGGGCCACTGGTACCCAGGCTATCTTCTGCCAGGAGGAGCAGGAACGCTCAGCTCCAGGTGATTCGCTTGGTCAGGGACCACGTCCTGGAGCCCAGGCCCTGCAAAAGAGGGCAGAGGGAATCCTAGAGAACGGACAGCTGGCACAGCCTCCCCACTGCTCACCTGCAGTCCACATGGACAGGAGCCCAAGGCCATGATTGAGTTGATTGAGTTCAGTCTCCATTGCTGGAAGCACAAACAAAAACAGCACAGAGACAACCGGACCATGGGAATGAGTCTATAAAGGTAACAGGTGTGAGGGTCTGCTATTTACTTCAGTGTGTGTGTGGAGGGGGGAGTGGGGACTGAACCCAGGGCCTTCATGTGGGCTATGTCACTAACCCTTTCTTTTTTTTTTTTTTTTTTTGAGACAGAGTCTCACTTTGTAGTCCAGGCTGGCCCTGAGCTCACTATGTAGCCCAGGCAAGCCTCGAACTCAGCAATCCTCCTGCTTCTGCCTCCCGAGTGCTGGGATTACAGGCGTGAGCCACCATGCCCAGCACTGTGGTATGTGGTATTGATGGCTGGTGGGTGTGAGTCTCCACGCCCAGCATTGTATGTGGTTACCGGGGATCGAACTCAGGACCTTGCACTTGCGAGGCAGGCACTGGAACCACTGAGCTAACCCTCCAGCCCAACCCTTTTTTATTTTTATCCTGAAATGGCGCCTCACTAGATCACTGGGGCTGAACTTCTTATTTTACTGCCTCAGCCTCCCAGAATTCAGAGACTAGACTTTGGGGCTGCAGTTTGAAATAGAGAGGTCATTAAAAGGGTGACACAGGAGCCGGGCGTGGTGGCTCACGCCTGTAATCCCAGCACTCGGGAGGCAGAGACAGGAGGATTGCTGAGTTCGAGGCTTGCCTGGACTACATAGTGAGCTCAGGGCCAGCCTGAACTACAAAAGTGAGACCCTGTCTCAAAAAAAAAAAAAAAAGGGTGACACAGGGCAGCTCACCTATTCATCCTTTCTAGTCAATTTGGAACCAAGCTTCAAGAGGACAGGGACATGGGTGTTTGTCATTAATGTGACCCTGAGTGTGGCCTGGCATCCAGTTCAACAAATATTTGGGGCATATTTGAAGATCTGAACCAAGGGAACAGTTGGTACCCTCCAGTGCCAGGTCCGGAGCTGGGGTTCTGCTGGTGAAGGGGCTCCAGCCCCCTCCCTCCTGGGCTGAACCCTGGGCAGCGTCACGGTGTGGCAGTGAAGACAGAGGGCTCTGTCCTGATGGCTCCCACAGTCCTCAGTGGCTCCCTGGGCTGGCAGTGGGCAGGGCCTGGGCTACCTGAGTCACTGCTCTTTGTGGCTGGATCTGGATGCCCCCTAAGCCTCTGTGGAGGCTTTGATGTCTCCCTAGGAAACAGTCACTGCACTCTATGCCCCATTCAGCTGTGCCCCTTCCATAGGGGCTATCAGTTTCCCCATAGATAAATCAGGGGTCTTCAAGAGCATCAAGAGTCAGGGGAGACCTTCAAAGGGCAATTGAGGGGAAGTTAAAATCCCACTGGCACCAGCCTCAAGGCTTACCCCTCCCACCTCATAGACTGCACTGCCCCAAGGAGGCACCCTAGCACAGTTACCCTCCAGGTCTCACTGAGGGCAAGGCCTGCTCCCTGCTGTGGCTTTTGCGGTTCTCTAAGCAGTTGGCGAGGAAGGGGTCTGTGTCCTGTGTGTGTGTGTCCTGCTGCTGCAGCCTCTGTGGTCAGAGTGTCCCCCTACAGAGGTGGCCCCTGAGGAAGGGCTTTCTGATGTCCACCCCTCCTCACCACCTAAGTTTCTGGCTGCAGCACACCCTTCCTGCACACAGCCCCCTCTCACACAGATAATAAAGTTCTTGTTTCCATCACATTTGCCATTTCCTGGTCTAAGTAAAGAGTGTCAACAGAGTGACAAGCTAAAAGCTGCTGATTACTGTGGCTTCCAGGCAAGGACCAGTGAAAAGAGTCAACATCAAACATAATGTGGTCCAGCCTGTTTGGGGTTCCTAACCCTGCAATTAATCAGCATTGGAGCCGGAGCAGGGGAGGGGGGAAAGGGGGGCCTTTGGAAGGGGGGCTTTGGAGGATCCCACTCTAGGGGGTGGGAACCTGACAACTAAAGGGACAAGAGACTGTCGATCTCCCCCTCAGGGGATGGTGCATGGGTCTGAAGATGGCAGAGGCACAGGCCAGGGCAGAGTCACCAAGAAATCAGTGTGGCTATTTTGAATTCAAACCCATGTCGTTGATCTATGGCTGGGGTCTGCTCTTCCCCTGATACCCCCAACCCCCTAGGATTACCGTTCAATCCAATTTAGCAGCCTGCCCTCTGGGGCCCCAGCGTTAGAACAGATGAGGCTGCTTGAAACTCTTGGGCGCACACACAACACAGAAGCATTTAATCAGTGTAGCAGGAGCGGCTGTTTATAGAAGCAGTTCCATTTAATTTAGTACCAATATCAAGCAGACTTGGCCAGGAATAAACCTTTCCTCCAGGTAGGCTGATAAACATCACAGTGTTTGCAAGCTTGTTTTAAGCCTAGGGTATTTTAGGAATAAATATAGTTTGAAGCCTGAGCGCAACTCACATTTTCAACTTTTAAAATTTCTTTTTGCAGTGCTAAAGATACAATCAGGGCCTCACAATGGTGCTACAACTAAGCTACATCTCTTGAGCCTTATTTTATTTTGGTCAGATTTCACCAAGTTGTCCAGGCTGGTCTTACACTTGGGATCCTCCTGCCTCAGCCTCCAGAGTAACTGGATTACAGGCCTGTACCACCACACCTGGCTCACTTTCCTCTTTAACTCACCCAGTTACTAGTTACTAGTTTTGTGGGTTGTTTCTGTTTTTGTTTTTGTTTGAGACAGGGTCTCGCTTTATAGTTCAGTCTGGCCCTGAACTCAGCAATCCTCCTGCCTGTGCCTCCTGAATGGTGGGATTACAGGCATGAGCCACCAATCCCGGCATTGTTGTATGTGGTTGCCGAGATCGTACTCAGGACCTTGCGTTTGCTAGGAAGGCACAGGAACCAGTGAGCTAAATCTCGGGTCCCCAGTTACTAGTTTCGATGGCGCTCGTGGTATCAGTCGCATTCCAGTCTGGATGGGAGGTCCTATCCTGGTGAGGCAAGGAGGCAGCACCGGGGTTTGAGTCAGACTCCAGGGCTGGGCCTCTGTGCCTCTTCGGAGACTCCAGGTGATCAGGCTGAGGAAGCAGGGTCATATCCCTTGCCACAGAAACCTCTAAGGTCAGAGGAGACCTTGATCCTCTAATCTTTTAGCTCCCTGAGGATCAGTAAATTAATCCACTAAGGGAGCTTAGTTGTCTTTATCTGACTCCCAACGCTGCGCCCCCACCAGTCCCTTTTGTGTGCCCTGGTGGCCTCAAGAGACCAGACAAGACTAAAACCCACACAAGGGTCAGAGGGGAGGGCCTGGCAATTAACCCGGCGGCCTGAGCAGGGCGGAGTCAGAGGTCAGGCCCGGGGGCGGGGCCTCCGGGGGCGGGGCCCCCACAGGTGGGGATTCCTGCGGGGCACAGCCCCGAGGCCTGGCTCTTTCGCGCCTCCCCAGGCCCAGGCCTAGGCCTCCGGGTGGCTTCTCACTTCCTCCCGCGAGGAGGGGCCTGCTCCTGGCCTGGCCCCTTGCAGGGTGCAGGGAACCTCTGCCCCACTTCAGCCGAACCAGCAGCTGATTTCCTCCCCCCGCTGTCCCACACGCACTCTACTTTCGGAGGAGAAAAACCTGTGATAATTTTTTCTTCTTCTTTCTGGCAACTAATGGACTCTTTAAATAGCAAAAATTGCGGCCTGTAATTAAGATCTTGCTTTTTAAATGATTAATCATTGTAACCCCTTTGAGCAGCATCCTACTTTCCTCTCTTCTCACATTGAAATGCAGATCATTTGGCAAGGGAGGGAGGTGCTCCCAAGCCACGGTGCAGCAATTAAATCTTCCCAGCTGTCACTCGCCGCCTCGTCTGCCTCCCCGGCTTGTCCAGACAGGACGAGAGAGAGCTTGGGCCCCTGCTCCGTGGAGCCGGCGCCAGACTCGCCAGCAGCCTGGCCGAGGGCACCGGGCCGGTCTGCGCCACTCCTGACCCTTCCCCTTGCCTGGCAGCTCAGGGGCTGGCTCCTAGAAACCCGGAGGAGAGCAGACAACCCCTGCCAGCACTTCCGGCGTCCCGCTCCGTTTCCCCAGAGGGGCCCCAGCCCTCACTGGGACTGAACCCCGATCAGATGGGCTGGGCATATTTGACTCATTCCTGCGGTGGCCAGGACAGCAAGGGCACACCCCGCTGGACACACACACACACACACACACACACACACACACGCGCGCGCGCGCGCTCTTCATCTCCCAAGTTACTCTCTGGGGATCTTTTGGGAGGAATCTTTGCAAAACAAGTGCATCATTTCTGAGTCACACCTTCTCCCTTTGATTTGGGAATGGGAAGTGGTTAGAACTAGCAGGAAACTCGGGAATCCAAGTCCCTACATTAGAACTCCGATGACAGCCAACAACCACGCCACACACCAAGGTCACCCAACAAGAGACTTTATTTAAGAGGGGTGAAGTGGCTCCTGCACCAGTGAGGGGCAGAAGTTTGGAGCAAAGGAAAGGACAGTCTTATATAGTTTTTGGGTGCAGGGGACCCACATAATTAAATGTGGAAGATAACCTATCACAGGCCATGTTGCTTTCTAAGTTTTTCCTGTGGAAGCTCAGTGGGATGGAGCTACAGGGAAATGAAGGAGCCGGAAGGACTATATAAAATAGAGGGCTATCAACCTATCATCTTCCCCTTGTTTTTTGCACTGACAGCACTGGTGTCCGAGGGGAAGGGTCATCATTTCCACAGACCCCTTAAGAGGCATCACATTGGATTCAGCACACCGTGGCCAAGGAAGGAGTCAGTAACCTGGTCTGCTGGGCAGATTCATTGAGTCCCCAGGAAGCCTGAACGACCTCAGGGAATGGTTTTATCCCAAGACATCTGGATGGTAGGTCTCAAGGACAAAGGCCCTCCAGGGCCATGGCTTTGCAAGAGCAGCCCAGCTCACCACTCCCAGAATCAGGGCCTGCTATGGCTATGTTACTGCCTCCAAGGAGGGGCACAGCCCTCTGAGAGTGCCAGGCCAGGAACGTGGGACCCGAGTGGTCCTGCTGAGTCTGGGGAATCTGGGGAATCATTTATTTTTATTTTTGAGATAAGGTCTCGCTTTGTAGTTCAGGCTGACCCTGAGCTCACTATATAGCCCAGGCAAGCCTCAAACTCACAGCAATCTTCCTACTTCTGCCTCTGAGTGCTGGGATTACAGGAGCCACCACGCCCGGCATTGTGGTGTGTGGTGCTGTTTGCTGTTGGATGTGAGTCACCACACCGGTTATTATGGTATGTGGTTACTGGGGATCAAACTCAGGACCTTGCACTTGTGAGGCAGCCGCCGGAACCACTGAGCTAAATTCCTGGCTCCTGTAGCTGTACTCATTTTACATTGCAAGAGGTGAGGCACTTGGGGTTGGCCTGTTCTTAGTGACGTCAGTAAACCACCGAGCTTCTGTCATGGCCTCTTCCCTGTTGCTGGGACACCATACCCAATGCCAAACATTCGAAGGAGAAAAGTCTTATTGCGGATCTTGGTTTCAAGGAACTCAGTCCATGGTCACTTGGCTTCCAAGACAAGAACAGCCTGACGGAAGGGTGTGGAGAGGAAAGTAGCTCATCTCATGGTGGCCAGGAAACAGAGTGAGAGGGAAGGAGCCGGGATAAGAGTAGCCCTTCCTTCTGGGTCACTCTCCTGGGCCCTGTCTCCTAACACCATGTTCAGCCATGAACTTGTCGGTGGACGAATGCACTGAAGAGCTCAGTACTCCAAGACCCACACACCTTCCCAAAGCCCCACCTTGGAATGCAGCAGACTTTGGGGGAACATTCCAGATTTAAACCACAACAGCTTTGCCAGTGGTTCTAGCGTGTGAACCACAAGCTGCCTTAAAGCCTGTCCCGCTCAAGTACACCCTGCTGCTCCATTAAGACAAAGGGCCAGTGAACCCACATCCCTCGCATCCAGGAGTGGTCAGGGGCCTGGGAGGGAGCAACAGCATACAAGGGGTTCCTGGGGCTCCCGGACTACACCCCAAACCACCATCTACACAGCCCTCTGGCCTGAAGGGAGGGGAAGGGCAACTGGGGGCTCTTTCCTCCCGTACCTCACCCCACCCCAAATTCCAGGACACTCCAGCCCCGCCCAGCGTTCCCACCCTCCTGGGGTGTGCTGAGTGCCAGGGCTGCTTATACTGTCACAAATGAGGCTGCCAGAGGCCTCCCCACCCGGCCTGGAGACACCTCGGAGCTGAAAGGAGGTGCGTCTGGGCCGCAGACATCTTTATGCAGCTGTAATTGACGTCTCACAGACGTCTGTAACTCTGTCTGGAGGGACACAAAGCACCCCCCTGCACGGCCCAGGCCGCCCCTTTCTGTCGCCCCTTTTCATCTGGCAGTCAAAAGTGTAGGAGCGTCGGCGCAGGCCGTCCTGCTGGGTCCCAGAGCCGGGACAAAGCTGCACTGCGCGCAGATGCGGCCCCCTGGCCCTGTGCTCCCTCCCGGCCCTCTATGCTAATCCAGGGCCTGCTGGACCCCTTTTGCATATCGATGGCCCAGAAGGCAGACAGAGCCCTGGCTCCCCTGCAGAAGGGCGGCACCAGGCTGAGTTGGGGCTGAGCTGTTCTCAGGCATAGGGAAGGAATCTTGGGGCAAGCAGGGGTCCGTAGCCTGGGATCCCAGAGAAGGAGCATATATACCTCTGAAATCACAGCAAATCTGTGCTCACATCTTATTCTACATGACCAAGGTGCAGATCTTTCACCAGAGGCTCAGAAAAGCGTCTTGGATTGCTGGGCTCGTCTTACCTCCTGTTTCACAGACAGAAAAGCTGAGGCTCGTCTTGCCCATGTCATGTGAGATGGTGACACCGGCCCCTACATCTCTCAAATAATCTCTGGTCGCACAGCTGTGAGTTTACAGAGGCCCACCGGGTTACTGGGAGGGGACTTCCAATTTCCTCAAGCAGGGACCAGGAAGACAGGGGACATGTGACACCCACCTGGAGGATGTGGCATGGCAGTAGCCAAGGGTTAAAACAGACTCTCTTGCTGGGCACGGTGGCACATACCTGTAATCCCAGCACTCAGGAGGCTGAGGGAGGAGGATCCCTGGACTACATAGTGAGCTCAAGGGCAGCCAGAACTATTTAATAAGATCCCATCTCCAAAAAAAACGACAAAAAAGTTTTACAAACTCTCCTACAATATGGAAATTGCCGATTTTGAAATGCTAGCTCCTGCTCTGAAACCGTAGGCCAGGAGCTGCTGAGCTGGGGCCTGGCTGAGCTGCCTGTCCTGCACATGGGCGGGGGGGGGGGGGGCTTGCAGGTAGCACCAGCCTCAGTGCCCTCTCCAGCTCTCCAGCCCCTTGCCCAGGATCAGGACAGCTGCAGTGCGGCTGGTGCCCAGAACCCTTGTCCTCGGAGTGGTCCGCCTGCACCCCTCTGACCGCGGCCTTCTTCCAGAGGTCAGTCCTGGCTGAGCCGTCGGTGCCCTGTCCAGGGAATGCAGGTCCCAAGCCCCTGGCCCTGCTGTCTTCCCTGCTGGGAGCAGAAGCAGCAGGTTGATGGCAATCTGTACTGAGCCTGCATGGCACCCTCCCCTTCTCTCTGGGCTTGGCAGAATCCCACAGCACCCACCAGGGAAGGCCACGCGAAGGGTAGAAGAGACAGAGAAAGAGACGATGACAAGCCTGGTGCGATGGCACATGCCAATGGTCCCAGCACTCTGGGATGCTAAAGTAGGAGGATCTCAGTTTCAGGGAAGCCTGTGCCGATGAGCTGCTTAGTGAGACGCTGCCTCTAAAGAAGCAAATAGCAAGGGCTGGAATTGAAGCTCAGGGCAAAGGCTCTAGGTTCAATTCTTAGTGTGGAAAAAGAAGGAGAGAAAGAAGAAAAGAGAGAGCTACAGAGAAAGAATCGGAGAGATGCGGGAGAAATAAAAGGAAGCAACAGCACTCAGGAGGCAGAGGCAGCAGGATTGCTGAGTGGGAGGCTTGCCTGGGCTACACAGTGAGCTCAGGGCCAGCCTGGACTACAGAGTGAGACCCTGTCTCAAAAAAAAAAAAAA
>PVIC010043669.1:0-15318 GCA_004025085.1 Thryonomys swinderianus
CGCTGGGACTAAGAGTGTGTGGCCACTGACTCGGCCCACTGATTGGCTGGGCAGTGCCCACCCCAGTAGCCCAGACAGAGAGCGAAGGGGCAGAGAGATGCTGCTGGGGCTGCTTGTGCCTTAGCTGCCCGCTTGGCGTGGCCGTCTCGCTCTGCCCTGCCCCAGAGCCCCGGTGTGGCTGAAACCTGCACAGCCTGAGCCAAGCACACCTCTCTCCTCCTTTAGCTCTGGGCACCGGCTCCTTCGTCTCCAGAGCAGGAAAAGTAGCCGGAGCCACTGGAGGCAGCCGGGGCGACGCTTTCCCAGCCCACTCCCCGGCCGGCTGTGCCCTCGGAGGCCCGGAAGAGTCCTCCACGGGGCGGGGTTCCTGGGGTGCGCCCAGGGGGGAGCCGGCAGCAGAGAGGCCCGGGGCCTCCCACCCCTCGGCAGCTCGCACCCCCGCTCGTCTGAGCAAAGCCATGGCTGGGGGACTTGGCAGACTTTGACAGCACATTGATCATGAATATTGTCCCTTTCAGCCCAGTTAATGAAGCATCCCATTCATGAAAGCTTTTATCTGTCGGATAAACACCAGCGAGCAAGGTAGAGGACGAGCCGAGCCCTGAACTGAAGTGTGAACCTCATGTAAATGAGGGACACATCAGTGTGTTTGCCAACTCAGACTCACAAGACAGGGTCCACTGGCTGCAAGACCCTCGGGTCCACAGCTCAGGGCCACGGTGGTCACGCCAGGCTGCCTGAGGCAAGAGACCACTTGCCCTGGGCCCCTGGCCTGAGGACCGGAGATCCACATTCACACCCAGGATGGACGATCGCCCCACCTCTGCTCGGGCTGGGAGATTCCGCTCCCAAGTCGCGCACAGCCACCAACAAGCAACCATGAGAAGCACAGCTTCACTCACGTCAGTTACACACCGAGAAGAGACGCCGTTTGGCTGCAGTTCCCTCTCCGTGGGGGAGAGGACGACGGCATCGAAAGGCCCGCTGGCACCCCCCGCTCTGCCCAGCAGCCCAGGCCCGCGGTGAGCTGCGAGTCCACTGTCCCTCTCGTCCGCTTTCCTCACCCATGACACGAGACAGTGGACCGTCCGGCAGCAAAGAGCCGGCGCTCTGAGCTCCTGCCGCAGCGAGGACGGAGGCCTCTGCTGTCCCCACTCACCAGTCGGACCCGCGCTGGGGAGGATGGTGCAGGCGCCTGAGCAGAGCGCAGCACTGGGGGGAGCTCCGTCCCCTCCCTTCCCAGCCCCGGCTGCAGCCCCGCTGTGCACAGGGCCTCCCCGCTGTCCGCTCGTGCAGGCCCCCGCCCGCCGTGACGGCTGTGGCGTGGCCTCTAAGCTGCTCGCCCCAACACCGTGGGGGGACGCCTGCCAGGTCTGTCACCCCAGGGTGTGTGCCCGGTCTGCTGCGCATGTCTAACTGTCCTCTCACCCCCTGGTGGAGCTCAGTGGGCACGCAGTGCCCGTCCCCGCCTCCCCTGTGCTGCAGCCGTGCTGCTGAGCCTGAAACGTGAAAACACTCTCTTCCGGAATCCTGTGCATGGGGAGCAGACAGCGCGAGGGCCCATGACCGCAGCTTCCCGCTCTTCTGGCCCCATGAAGCTCTGCACCAGGCACGAGTGGGCCTCCAGCTGAGCGGCTGGCCGGTAGGAGGGGCCTTAAGGAGATGGGCGCCACTTCCCTCATTAGCTCCCAGAAACTGCAGTCTCTGCCTCGGTAGCAGACGCGCGACGGCCCTACCAGCTGCAGGACCAGGAGAAAGAGCACAGCGCTGCCCACCAAGGACCAGTCAGTGAGCCGCCCCCAAGGGCTGGACTCCAGCTGTTCACAGCCCCCAAGGCCGCACAGCGGTCCCATCCACCCACTGGGCCTCAGGGGAGACGCCACCCCGGCGCACCCCAGACCTGCCCGGTGAGCGACGCGGGCAGAGCACCGGGCAGGCCACCCGGACCCCTGAGGAGCTGCTTCCTGGTGATTTCTAAGGAGCAGCCCAGTCACGGGCGAGACGCCTCGGGAGGGGCGGAAGGGGAGGGCGCCCAGCGGCTCCCTGTGCTCAGCAGGCTGCAGCTCGGCAGGGGAGACGGCACGGCAGCGCGCAGCCGAGGGTCTTCCTCCCAGGACGGGACAGCGGGCTCCTGAGCTCAGGCGCCCGGCCAGGAGAGCTCGGCCTCCACGCGCACCTGGCATGGAGATTTCACGGCATCGCCAATGCCCTGCCTTCTTGGTGTGGCGGAGCCCACCACCGCCTCCTGGCAGAACACTTCTGCGAGCTGGGAAGCCCCCGATACCCGGCAACTCCTCCTCCCCCTCTGTCACTCCCCAGTCACTCTGCTCACACTGCCTCCCACAGCTCCCGTTTGCTGCACTGAGTCCCCGCAGGCCCGCTGGGACCTGGGTCGTCTCCCGGGAGGGCGGAGCGCTCCAGGTTCCCGCTCGCACCTGCGTGCTTCCTTTCCCTGCAAACCGCGGGTACTCTGAATTTTGGCCGGGCGTGGATTAGACAGCATAATCCCAGCTCAAGTACCTACCGGGCCTCGTTCTTTACCAAGCTGTGCTCCAGAAATCATTCCTTTCCTACCTTGAACAGCCTTCTGATCTTACAGGTAGAGCCCCCAAACATGTTGCCAGAGTGGGGGTGACGGGGCCAGGACGCCACGAGGACACCGCCAGCCTGGGTCCTCCGGTCTCCACACGAGGCGCTTCCTGTGCCTCCACCCAGGAGACCACGCTTGCGTCCTCCAGGCTCCACGGCGTGAGCCACACGGTGACGGCGGCCGTTCAGTTTTACTTTTAGGTATTGTTTCCACAGATCCAACCCGAGACCCTCGATGGCCCAAGGAATGACGCCCAACTGTGAAGACCACGTCCCCCGAGTACACCTGGGCAAATCCACGAGGGCCTCCCGCTGTCAGGGCCCAGGCACCGTCCCGCCCCGCCCATGGGGGAGACCCTCTGCAGCCCACCGGGGACAGGGCCATCCTCCGTCCACGCCTTCCAACGGGCGCCAGGCAGTCAGCCCTCTGCCACGGTCGCCCAGTGTCTGAGAAAAGCCCTTACGGGGAGGGGTATTTCCGGCGGTTTGTGTCCCCGGCTCCATCAGCAGCCGGCCGGCTCCTCTCGGAGGGAGGCCCTGCCAGGAAGGTGCAGAAAGGCAGGGACCAGACACAGCCTGCAGGGCCTGGCCCTCGGGCCCCAACTGCACACAACCAAATGGCACTTTGTGCCTCTCAAACCAATCAAGTCTACAGTCAAGAGTGGCCTCAGTGGGCACATTTCTCCAATTTACACCCAGAAAGACCCTTGCTGAAGCTTCGCTTTGCATGCTGGGCCGCAGCTTCGAGCGTCTCGTGGAGCCAGAGCTATGCCGCAGACAAGAGGGGCTCGTGGGCCCCGAGGGCCTCTTCAGACGTTCTCACCCAGCAGTCGGAGAGGTTATTCCTGTTGAGTGTGGCCTGGAAGATCAGAGCCTGGGAGGAACATCAGGGAGGCCTGGGGGCCGGCTGAGAGTGGAGCTCTCTGGACAGTGCCGCTCTAAACTAACAGAGCCCAGCTCTGGGGACGGTCAGCGCTGGCCGTGACCCCGGGACAGCGCATCGCAGCTGACTGGTGACGCCCTCCCGCCGCATCCTCTCCTGACCCGAGTTCACTTCTTGACGCCCTTCGGGTGCTGGCCGGACGACCCGCTGGGACTGTCCTGACCCACCTCAGTCTGTGTTGAGAGGAGGACCCAGCCCTGAGCCTGGGGCCTGCACTGTCCACCTGCTGGCAGATCCTGATGGGAGCCAGAGGCCAAGGGATGCTTCCGAAATCCAGGCAAATGGCGTATCATAAAGATGGGGAAAGACTCATTTTTAAAATAAAGGGCAATAAAAACAACCCCTTGAAGTAGATCTTGAACATCTTGCAAGCCAGTGGGATGCCACTGGGTCTTCCAAACACCTTCTACCATCTGCTCAGACTCAGGCAGGGTCACACAGAGGAGCGGAAAGGCAACATCTGCCTGGCCTGGGCCGGTGCCCGCAGCACCCAGTTACCCTCAGAACCTCACTGCTGCCTGCCAAGCCTGCTGCCAGGCTGCCCCATGGGCACAGACACAACACTGTGCAGACAGAGCAGCACAGCCTGCGTCGGGGCCAGGAACCTGCTCACACAATTGGGCACTCCCCTGGGGCCAGCCAGCTGCCAGGAGGCCGCTGCTCTGCCGTGTCCATAAGGAGAGCTCAGACCTCTGGCGGACGTGTTACAAGGGACGCAGAGCCCCGCAGAGCAACGGTACATATGTGAACGCTGTGCTCTCTGGCGGACAACGGGGTGCGCACTCAGAGGCACCACGGAGAAAGGCCAGCCTGGCCTGATCCTTTCCTGGCACTACAGGCCTCACCGTGACGCACACGCACTTCAGCGACATCGGGGTGCAGGCCACTCTGAGGCCCCGGCCCATAATGCCCACGTGGCTTTGGTTTAAGTGTGTTTCCTCTGTGGAGCCACATGTAGCCTCTATGGTGCAGAGCCGAATCACAGTCGTGGCCTGGCGAGGCCTGCGCACTCTGCCGAGGACAGGGCCGGCTCGCGCCTCCCCCCACGGCAGCGCAATCTCTGTGCTCCCCGCGCACGCCGCCCGCTCCCAGCAGGCCTCTCACGGCCCTGCCCCCCGCACAGTGCTTTCCCTCCCCTTCCCGTGGTCACGGCTCCGTCCAGAGACCAGAGTGAAGGTTGCTTCTTCTGGACACCAGTCAGGACGCCACGCTCATCACCAACCGCCTCGCTGCCTCTCTATAGAGCGCTTTTACCACCTCATTTCTGCACTGAGAATGTGGGTAGAGCCTGGCACTGTAAATGCCAGTGCCCAGGATCGTGTGCATGTACCCAGTGCGTGTCAGCAGACCACAGCACGCCGTGTGGCCTGGCTGTAAGCAAGCCTGCGTGCATGCCCAGAGGATACACGTATGACCCCGAAAATGCACGGACAGGGCCCAGCTCCCCTCAGTGGCCTGGGCACTGGACCAACACGCATGACTTACACGTCCGTGCAGCACCCACAGCCCTCCCGGAGCCCTGCCCACCCATCCACAGGAAGCCGTCAGCCACAGAGGGCTGCGTGAGGAGCCCTGAGAGCTCCTTGCAAGATCCATGCTGGGACAAAATCCAGGAACTTGGGGTGTTCGCTTATGATCAGCTGGCTCTCCCTCACCTCCCAGGGCACATGATAGAAGGGGCAATGCATCTCCCTCTCAGCGATGACTGCAGAGAGGCCTCACACATGGGGGCCACGCTCTTGCAGCAGAGCGTCCAGAGCACGCGTGGATCAGACCCTTGACAGCCTGCATCGGTCGCAGCACACCCCGCAGGGCACCACCAGGAGCGACTGTCTGCAGCGTCCATAGCAGAGCCCAGCTCAGCAGAGCCAGGAGCAGCTGCAGCGGGCATCTGGGTTGGGGCAGCCCTGCCCAGGGCTGGTTTCCACACAGCCTCCACCGATGGTTTTTCTGTCAGCAAAGAATGCTGGTTTTCAACTTTGTAGAAAAGCAAGGGACTCCTAGCAGAGCGAAGCACGTCTTGTCTAGGGACGAGTGAGTCTTGTCACACAGCCCTGTGCCCGCCTCCGGGTGCTCTATCCCCTGGAAACCTCCTCAGTGATGCAGGGACAGGCACTGGCGTGACCGCCACAGCTGGGCCCCGGAGGCCCGTTCCCAGGCTGTGTGTGCGGAGACGTGAGGCACATGCTTGTCCACGCCAGGCCTTTTTGCTCAATATCATCATGCCTGCTACATGAATTCGTGTAGTCATCACTTAGAAATTGTTTTTACACTGGGGTTTGAGCCGAGGGCCTTCACACAGAACTACATTCCCCGTGTTTTTTGCATTTTTTATTTGAGGCAGAATCTTCTTAGGTCAACATGTTGCCTGGGCTGGGCTCAAACCTGCGACCCTCCTGTCTCAGCCTCCCAGAGTTCTGAGGTTACCTACACATGACATCAATATAAATATTTTTTTCTTTTTAGGAGTCCTAGAGGTCAACCTCAGAGCCCTGCACATCTCAGGCAAGAACTCTACCCAGAGCTACACGCTTCCTGTCGCTCCCTGTGACTCTCACTCACCCCTCTCCCTGTCGGTACGAGTTCTGGAAAGGGGAGACTTCTCATGCCCTATTCTGCTTAGTCCTTCAGCACCCGCACAGACACAGGGAAAACCAAGCAAGCGGTAGACCCAGCACCGCTAGAGGGAAAAGGCGCCCCCCAGCGGGAGAGTATCGATCCCACAGAGCCCCTAAACCAGGCAGAATTTCCCGTGAAGGGACACGGCTGGGAAAATAACAGGAATCAGTCTGTAAACACCCCAGTCGTTCCCCCACAAGGAACAGGCCATGCAGGCCCTGCGTCCTGAGGGTGCAGAGGCGCATCAGAACCCAAAGCTGAGAGGAAGCCAGAGTTCTGACGGGGACTTACCAACCTCCCTTCCGGACGACAGAGACACCGGAAGGACCCACGGTGCTCCGGTTCCCCTGTTGGCCCCACAGCTGCCCCGTGCTTCTGTGCCAGGCTGGGCGGAGCACAGCTTTCCAGACAGGGAGCCGAACCCCCTTCCACAGCCTCTCTGCAGCGACGCCAAGTCGGGTCTGCAGAGCGCCGCTGCCTGGTGTGAGAGGAAACCTCTGCTGTTTGTTTATTTTTAGCAGCACGGTCTCACGGCACAGAACACCCTGGCCCTCGCCAAGAGGAGCAGGCACCACGCAGCACTGCCGCGCTGGAGAGGCGCCACTTCCTCTGGAAGTAAAGTCTCCCTGTCAGTCATTTTTGAATTCTCACCACTCAAGGCCGCTTGTTGCTTGGTAACAATTTTCACGGTTGCGTTAAGAGGCGAGTTCTGAAAGAGGATTGCTTAAAGCCTGACAGCAATTACAGGCCAAGCAGACCACGTCTTTCATTTCGGAAACCAATACACAAATGGATCTTCCCATTTGGTTGGGCTTGCGGTATTATTTAAACAGGCTGCCCACCCCACTTGAGGCCTGGCTTTGTGTCAGTGCAGACGCCGCCGCAGCCTGGATCTGAGCCTCTGTGGAGAAGGAATGGCCATCCCCGAGACAGGAGGCTGCGTCTGGCTGACTGTGGGGCCCGAGCCTCTCGGGCGGTGGATTTCTGCGGAGCATGCAGCCTCCAGCCCTCTCTCCTCGCCTGCGGAGAAATGCAGCCCGCAGGAAACTGCTGGCTAACGCACAGAGTCGGAGCATCCTGAGCCGGACCGCGAGTTCCTCAAGGGCAAGAACGGCGCACGGATTACTCGTTCTCCATAAAGCCCGGGCCCACAGAGGCTCCACGGTACAGGGTTCCCCTGCGCCATGAACGACTAGTTCCCATATACAGAAGTAGGTCGCTATGCGGTCAGCCTCAGCTCACAGACGGGCCTCTGACAGTACAAGCAAGGCCGCAGAAAGACCTGGCACATCCGGGCTGACACTCGGGACTCTATCCCATTCCCAGGTTCGTTTTTCCACACAAGTGGGCGCAGTGTGGCCATCACAGAACCGTGCTGGCACCAACTTCATGCCTGAAAGAAGCCTTCAGGAGTTCACCCACCCAAGAGGCTCTTCCCCGACCCCTAAGCCTTAGCTCTGCTGAGGTTCGGGGGACCCTGCACATCGTAGGGTGTCCAGCAGTACCTCTGGCCTCATCATCCAGCCACCAGCCTTGAGAACCAAAATCGCCCCCAGACACTGTCAGGTGAGGACGCAGGTACCCTTTGGGAACACCTGCCACCATGCCACAGGGCAAGGAAGCAACAGTACAGTACAGGCTGTTGGGGAGCCTGGGATATGTGGGTGCCAGAGAGGAGCCCCGAGGCTGTGCACGGAAGGAGCCAGGTGTCAGAGCCTCCTGCTGGCCCTCTGGGTTGAGCCCGAGCAGCAGTGCCCAGGAAGGTGCCAGGAAGCTGAGCGGGAGCAGCTCCTCCCGACCGTGTGGGGCAGAGGCCAGAGTTCTGGAGAACGCGCGGAGCCAGGGCGTTGGCGCTCTGGGCAGTCGGTGCCGAGACACCCCAGGCCCAGCAGACCAGCCGGGCAGCACCACACCCCCCAGCCCCACCCAAATCCGGTCCCAACGCAAACCTCAGCAGGACGGGAGACCTCCCGGCACGATGTCCACCCCCCAGAGCAGGATTCAGGCCCCTCTCAGGAAGCCCATGTCATCCGGCTTCCCTCGGCAGCTGTAATTTCTAGCAAAGAACAAAAACCACTCAGAGGCAAAGAAGCAAAACATGAGAGCTAAGAGTGAAGAAATTCAGTCAATATTTGAAGATGCGACAATGGAGTTAAGAAACAAGGATTAAAAAACAAATATAAATACATTTAAATCCTTAAAAGTAGACATAATGGGTGTATTCGTGGTCAATCTCAGTGAAGAAATGAAAAGTCTAAGGCAAAAAGCAAGGCGGGCTTCTCTTGAAAAAATACATCTGAAATGAAAATGAACTGGACGGCTCTGCAGCGGGATGGGCCGTGGAGAAGACACAGCGTCAGTGACGTAGGGCAGAGAGATCAGGACCTTGCGGGACAGGATGTCGGAGGCCAGGCTGGCAGCCCCTGTGCGCTGAGGGCCCCTCGTCCCTGATCAGCCTCCAGGCGGGCGGAGTCCCCGGAGAGGAGAGCGTGAGCCTCGCACAGGGTCTGATGAGGAGTGGCCGGGTTTCCCAAGGCTGAGGGGCCCAGGGCCCCGAGGGCAGTCACACGCCACACCCACCCACTCCCCGCGTCAGCGTCCGCAGAGTTCCCTGCCTCAGGCTCCTCCGATCACAGCTCAGAGCTCAGGGGCTCCTGGGAGCAACCGGACCCTAAAGGCTCCGATGCCATCACCACTTAGTCCACTTGGGGTTTCACAACGTGGCACCGTTGTCAGAGGTGGGGCCTCTTCGAGGGACCGGGCCCGGGTCCCAAGCTAAGGACCACATCTGTGCTCGCTTTCTTCCCGCTGTCTCTGCTTCCTGATTCTGTGAGGCGTGTGGCTGCCCTGAGCCGTGACCGTCCCCGGGGGGTCTCTGCCCCCGAGCAGGACTGGAAGCACAGGAGCCGGCGGCCCACGGACGGAACCTTCGAGGCCCTTCCTCTGTCCCAGGGGTGAAGAGCCGACTCCCGCGCTCCGGGCTGCGCCTCAGTCACCCGAGAATCACGCCATTAAGGCAAAGCGAAGGGGCGTGTTAGAGGTGGCCAGAAAATAGACACAGTACGCTCAAGACACAAGCAGAAGAGGCGGCGGCAGCTCCTCGAGGACTGCGGAGAGCACGGGGGTGTGCAGCTGCATACCTAAAGTGCGCAGGCGTGTGCGTGTATGTGCACTCGTGTGTGTATGCGTGTGTCAGGAGGCGTAAAGAGGCATCATCTCAGAATAATGTAGTCAAGGAAATAACGTTCAAAGAATCCTCAAAAGAGACATTTTGGCGGCACCCGCAGGAGGCACTGTAGGAAACGCTCGAGGACTCCTTCAGCCCAGAGCCGAGTCCGGAGCACAGAACCCGGGCCCAGACAGACGGATGGGGAACAACAGACAGAATCGGAAGCCACCGGGAAAGCATGGAAGACTTCTTTTTTTATTTCTCCACACTTTAAATAGACAGTTCTTAAGCAAAAAGAATAATGTATCACAGAGTTCTTAAGAAACACGAAAGGAACCGCATGGCAAGGAACCCTAAGGACATGAAGGAAGAGTAAAAGAAAACACACTTGTGCATTTCTTATATGTGACACGACATGATAGAAATTCAAGGTAACAGGAGTGACTCATGATAAATAGTGTAATTAATGGCAAAACTAGAGAAGATAAGGTGTGAATTGTGGTTAAAAAGCCAAGGAACAGGACAAAAAGAAAAAAACGCTAAGGTTAAAAAAAACTAACCTTAAAGAAGATAGGAAAGGAGGGGAACGAACATGGACAAGGAACGTAGAAAGAAAGTGACACAGTGCAGCCAGACCGGACCACAGCAGCAACGAGCTCCCTGTGCGCTGGCAGTGAGCAGCCCCGAGCCAAAGCCACAGTGTCACACTTGACTGGACAAGCAGATCGCCCGCTGCTGACAGGGGCGCCCTCGGAACCTAGAGATGCAGACAGGCTGCCGTGCAGACCAAAGACAGAGATGCACCACGCAGACACTAATCCAAATTTTAAACATACATGTTATGACTGTCTCTGTTTCATCATCTTGCTCTGCTACCTTTGTTCCGACACGGAAGGAGGTCCACGCATGCACCCTGGGGGAGGACCTCGCCGGACCAGCCACCCTCTCGGCATTCACAGATCTTCCCTGCATGGGCCCCACAGCAAATCCGAAAATCTAATGAAGCCGCACTGCTGATGATGAAGCACAGGAAGCAGCGGCGCGAACACAGAAGTGCTTCACGGCACACGCTCCAGAGACGGTGCTGAGGCTGAGGCTCGCACGGGGCTGGAAGGAGGCGAGAGTGGACTCAGATCCCCTGTGGGGCTCCAGGCAAGAAGACCTGTGATTTAACTTGGTTGGAGAAAGCGGTGAGGCATTTTGAAAAGTCGTGAAACACACAAGATTCTTAAATCCTATTTCGTTTAAGCACAATAAAAGGGTAGCTTTTTTTTTGCCCCAACAAGAGAAACCAGCAAGGTGGCAGAGGAAAGGCCCTGCCCTGCCTGTGGAGGGACTTCTGTTTCATCCTGATTCCCTCCTTCTTTTCCTCTCTCCCCGCCTTCTGCTATTATTTTGTTGATTAGTTATCTTCAAATGTTTAATAAGTCATAAAAGAGGCCGAGCTGCATTTCTTCCCAACCACACACACTTGGTACAGCACCTGCTGCCCAGCGATCTGAGGACAGCACAGACAGCCCAGAGCTTTCACAGCCCTGAGCGCGCCCAGGGCTTGGTCCGGCCTTGCTCACGTGCGCCCCCTGCTGTCCGGGGCACAGATTTATTCCCTCTGTGAACCATGAATACTTTGGATTTTCCCGTCTACCACCCTTCACTGACAAAGCTGTAATGGATAGTCTGAGGCCTGTCCAGGGGAGCAAGCAGAAGACTTCTTTGAGGGTGGTAACAGGGCGAAGCTCTGGGCTGTGGACTGTAGCTTCTTCTGCACGCAGCCTATTCAACCCCCACCATGGGGCCTGGTATCCCCTGCAACCCAGCCGTCCCTCCATACAGTGTGAAGTTTCTGTCCTGTTTTGCTTTTTGGAAGCCTGGTTGGTGTGAAATGAGGATCCCTTTTTGCTTTCGTCATAGCTGCCCTGAGGCAGTGGCAGCTGAGCCTCGTCCACCTGTTCACGAACCTCTGAGCGCTGGCGAGACCCACCTGGGTCTGCCCTTCCCGCCCCCCACTCCTCAGCTCCCCAGAAGACGCATCTGACACCTGGGCCAGATTTGTTTGGTCCTCTCCAAACAGCACGTTGAAGATGGCAGAGCCGTCTTCACAGGGCGCCTTTCACACGTCCGCCTGTTCACACTCAGGTGACTCGCGGAGGCTCTAGCCCTGGCGTGAGCACTCGTCCCGCCAGCTGTTTCACGCAGTGTGCTCCTGCGCTGTGCGCAGTAAACGACACGCCAGCGAAGTTCAAGGGCAGATGACAGAGAAAGGAGGAAATGATCGAGAAGGTGGGGGCTGGAGACCCCGCAGAAAGACGGGCAGCAGCGGCCCGGACTCGGCCCCCCGCGGCCTCCCTCCACGGAGCCTCTGCCCCACGCCGCGAGGCGCTGCGCGGACTGAGGCCGGCGGAGGGGCACTCGTTCCTTCCAGACCTCGCAGGCTCTAACAGTTCTCCTCTCTCCCCGCCCCGTTCTATTAAGGTGACAAATAAAAATCGCACATATTCACAGTATCCAGCATCATGTTTTGATATATGTATCTATTGCAAAATTATTAAACCAAGCTAATTAACACCTACTCTCAGCAACGGCAGAGGACACGGGCGTGATGATCAGCTGGTGTCACCACGCTGCGTAGCAGCACTGAAGGGCCAGCTCTGCCCACCCTCGGGTCCGCCAGCCGCAGCAGCCTTTGCCCTGCTGTGCCCTGCCTGGCATCTGTTCATCAGGGTGCCCTGCCGAGGGCGGAGCCAGCACCCAGGTCCGTGGGGCTCCTTGAGCCAGATTCTAGCCCACCTCGGGTTCCCAGTCCCTGCTCCTGCGAATTCGCGTTTCTAAGTGATTTCCCGGCACTGCAGTCAGGGGTGTGAGGGCCATGGACTGGGCACAGCCACAGTAGGCCTCAGGAAGGGAGGCACCGCTCTCTGCTCCTCCGTGTGTGTGTGTGTGTGTGTGTGTGTGTGTGTGTGAGATAGTAAATAATAATTACTAATAACAGTCATGCCCACACTGACCGAGGGCTCGCGCCTATGAGGAATGGCCAGGCTGTGTGGCGCGGTGGATGCCCACAGCGCAGTCCTCGCAGTGAGGTGCCCAGGACCACGGCACCACCCCCGGCCGCTGCCCATTCTCCCATTGCCCTCCCGTAGCGGCTCCCGGTGAGCGGAAGAGCAGAAGCAGGCTGGGACGGCTCAGAGAATCGGCCAAAAGCCAGGCTGCAGTGCAGGGAGAGGAAACTCACACCCACGGCCCTGTGACAGCGAAGTCCAGGCACTGCGGCCAACACTGAGGACAAGAGCCCTGAGGAGCGGCGCTGCACGCGATGCCAGCCTCTTCCTGGAGACCGACTGCTCGCACCAGCTTTCACCCAGAAAGGCTGACTCTGCGGAGCTGACGCTGCGGCTCAGCAGGCCGGGCCCACACCTGGGAGCACAGGCTGGAAGTCCCCTGACGCGCCAGGGCGGCGATGGTAACACTAGCAAAGTGGAGGGCTGCTCTGCTTTTAATGGGATGGCTCCCGGCTTGCATGCCAGCTGCTCACTCATCACAGGGATGCACCGGGCTGAGGTAGAAAGGCCACGCCCTCAGTGTGCCCCAGGGCACGTGGCCTTCCACAGAGGGCCCCGCCCACCTGGACCTGAGAAAGGCCCCAGAGCAGCAAGGCTGCTCAGGAAAGGCCGGGCGAGGAGCTCTGCACAAGGTGGGGACCTCGCGGCCCGAGTCCCAGGCACCCCTAGACTGAAGCTGTCCGCACACGCACAATGCCCGGCCTGCGCCCCACACCTGGAGGCACATCTGAGGCCCTGGAGACAGGGGGGTGGAGCTGAGGAGCTGTGCCTGACAGCTTCGTGGGCGGCGCTGCATACCTGCAACCCACGCAGTGGTGAGGTCTCCGGCTCGTCCCCCGGTCCCATCTCAGCAGCTGCCTGACACCCAGCCCTGTGCTCTCCAGCCATTGCCTCCCACCCCTGGAGTTCTTGGCACGACGGGAACCAGAGCCCAGGATCCCTGTGCACACATCTAGGAGCAGCATGCTACACCTGTCTTTATGCCCGGCCCAGAAGTGGGCCCATCTGTGAAAAGAACAAACCACTTTTTGCATGGGGACCAGCACATGCAGAGAAGACCCAGACCTCCTCCCTCGCCTGAGCCGCCCCACAACCGGAGGAAGGACCCTAGCGAAACATTCCATGATCAGATACGTTTGTGACACTTGCAAAATTGGAAGACAAGGATGTCTTTCTACTGCACCTTGCCCTGCAGTGACACGAGAGTCCAGAGCTTCAGGAGCTATTTTTGCTCCTGTAATGCTTCAACACTATGTGGCAAAATCAGAACTTACACCTGAAAAAAGCAACTGTTGAGCACTGGGCACCAGAAAGACAGTAGTGGGAGGCAAAACACAAGATCCAGGAGCCCATCCGTGGAAAATTCTTTCACATGGAGTTCTTAAGCAGTAAAATTAATAAAATAGTTCCCAAATTTGAAAAGATCCAGAATTTATATATGACGTCAGTGAAGACCACGTGCAGCATTCTTTCCAGTAACAGAAGAGCATTTCGGACCAAGGTTGATAGATATTTAGTCTGAATACAATGGAATCATCCTTTTACTCATCTTCTATTTTTTCACCTTTACCAAGATTCCCTTTGCCAAAAGCGGACGCGCTCCCTGGAATATGAGAGTGCCTGGAAATGCGTATCGATGTTCCCAGGATATATGTACCCCGCCAGGAGGGCTGATTTGAAATCATACCCTTGTTAATCTTTGGTTTCTGGGAATGTTGTGACCAATTCACTGACCGTGGAATTTGTTTAATTCGGTCCTAGGTGCAGCCAGAGTTGGGAGTCAATCATGTTCTAAATGAGGCCTTATGGATCAGGGGAATTCTGTCTTTTCGGTTTTGCTTCTCTAAGTGGATAGGAATTGACCTGTCCGGTTCGGGGCTGCTAGATCTGTTTCTTCCTAGAAGTGCACAGCCCACCACGGTGGCCTCCCAGGTCCCACAAAGCACAAAGCCACCAGCCAGCGAGACCGTTCTGGAGAGGAGCGCAATGCCCTCCCACCCATCCACACCACTGCTCCACACAAGCCAGACGCAGACCCCAAAGACCATTTTCTCAGTGGCAGTTTCATCTTTGCACTGTTCTGTCTACATAGTCCTACATGGTCCTTCCCTGTTTCAGAGAATTAGTTATCCGAAATCGCCAGCAATAACCTCAAGTCTCATAGCGGTTACCCCTACCCATTAGAGGGAAAGTGCCTGCAATCTCTCTCCCTAGAATTATTGTGCTAAGGGGTCAAGGATTGTGAGGCCCGTGAAAGCCGTTTGCCATCGCACCATTAGCACGCTTTGTAGATAATTATATAATTTTCCAAGGATTCCTGGGGATTCACTTCAGCCGGCCCATCTCACAAGTGATCTTTGACAACAGAAAATTGTGGGTAATTTCTGTTTGTTTGGGTACCGTTTCTGTAGTAAAAAGAGCAATTATTAGTAAATGGAGAAAGTTGTGCTAGGGGGTTTCAGTCAGCAAATAACTCTGGTTTTTTTTCCTGTTTTTAAAAAATGTTCACAATGGAGATCTAATGCAGAAAGGAGCAAGTAAAGGACATTGGCCAGTTCTTTTTTTGGCTTCTCTTGCAGGTGAGATACGGTTTCAATTTAACTGGAGTCAGGAGCACCCAGCTTCAGGATGAATTTGCCACAGCAATACTGAGTGGCCAGGAGATTGCCAATTTCTTAATCGGAAAAAGGCGAAGATCATCGACGTGCTGTGAGACCTGCATCCACCGTCCCGGGCTCCTCCCGCTGGCTCTCGGGAGCTCCACACCGCACACACAGATAGAAACAAAGAGCAGGAGCAGCACCTCCCCACGAAGGTGTGCTGTGTCTCCAGCATCCAAATACTCAGGCCTTGGGGCTGCCCGAACCACGGAGCACCCTCTGTTTCCTAGTTGCCTAGACAAGGCGCTGTCTCTCTTCCCCCTTTCCTCACTATGTAAT
>PVIC010043670.1:0-15336 GCA_004025085.1 Thryonomys swinderianus
GTGTGTCCAGAAGGTACATCCATCTGAGTATAAATGATTCAATCTCTCCAAATTTTAAAAGTTTAAGCCCTAAATTTCAGTGTTTTAGAGTGTGATCTCACTTGGACGCAAAGGCTTTACAGACACAATTATTTAAGATGAGGTCATACTGGGTTAAGTGGGGTCTCTATTCATGGATGGGTGGTATCCTCACACAAAGGAGAAACTTGGACACATGCACACGGACAGACACACGGACACAGAGACACCACCTTGTGAAGATGAATAATGCTCCAACACATCATGAGAAGCAAAGATTGCCAACAAACTCCCTATAACTAGAGCAGAGGTCTGGGAAAGGCCTCAGAAGAAATCAACTTTATCAATTCCCAGGTCTTAGACCTATGACCTCTGGGACTGAGAGATAAATATTTCTGCTGCCAAGGGCACTAAATTTGTGATACTTTGTCCTGGTAGCCACAGAAATGAACTGGCTGGAGTTTGATTTCACATAGCAGTTTTTAATGCTCTTTATTTTTTTAACTTGGTAGTTACAGTGAGTGAGCTAATTAGATTTACAATCTGTCTAGATAGATTCTGAATTCAGACAGCTCTCCCCGAGGAATGATAGATGACTATTTTCTCAGTTTACTTGCATATGCACTTAAGATTCTATTCAACAATTTCAAGAGTCCACCAAACAAGCTCAGTCATATTAGTGCCAACAGGAATACCAATGATGACAATTCTCTTGGGCCTTGCCTCTCTTCCCATGTCATTAGCCTGGGCTGCATGTTTCTGTCCTTCCTTTGTATTGTTTCGGAGGCTTGGCAAGCAGCACAGTGTCTATTGTTTTCATACTCTGTTATTTAATATGTTGTCCCCAAAGAGATCATAGGAACCATATTGGATTTGAAAGCATCTCAAGTGAATCTTGGTATCTTTGGAAACTGGATCCAAGACTTCAGCACTTAGTGAAGTGGACATTGAGCTGGGATCATCACCAGGGCCTTTGGATGCACAGAGATTTTATGGGTCTTTCCTTGTGATATGCCTTTTCTAAGAGGACCTGTTCTCTCTAAACCCCTCAACAGCTACTATATTGAAGTAAGTTTCTGGAAAAGACTTCCCTGAGTCCTAGGTGGTAGGAAAGGCTATGGCTTATTTATTAAATCAGTTAGCGTCTAAATGCAATACTTCTGATTCTCAGTATTCCAAATAGTAGGGAAGAAGAACTTCTCAATACTAATTGGTCACTTGATAGATGCAGAAGAAAATGACACTGAGATTACATCTCACTTCAGAAAGAATAGCTACTATCATGAAATCAACCAACAACAGATGTTGGCAGGGCTGCAGGGAGAAAGGAACTTTTCTCCACACTTAGTGGGAATGTAGACTGGTGCAAGTACTATGGAGATCAATGTGGAGATCCCTTAAAAATGTAAGACTCAATTTCCCATTTGACCAAAGAATCATACCACAACAACATATGTGCACCAATGTTTAAAGTAGCTCAGTTTGTGACAGCTAAATCTTGGAAACAGCCCAAATGCCTATCGATGGGAGGCTGGATAAAGAAGATGTGTTTTCATTTTGTAAAGTGGAGAATTAGCCATCAGGAATGATAAATTTGAGTCATTTATGCTCAAATCGATATACTTTGACTAGATACTCATAAGTGAACTAATTAGGACATAGATGTGTAAATACCGTATCTTTTCTTTCATATGAAAAACTGGAGGTATAAATGAATGCAAAAATGTATGATAGGTAATGTGAAATAGGAAGAAAATATGCAAAAGAGAAAGGGAAAGAATTGATAGGGGAAAGTAAAGAAGGGAAAGAAAAATTTGATAGAAAAAGAAAACAAAGCTTGTATATAAGGGGTGGAGGGTGGAGGGAAGATGGGGAAAAGGGAAAAAATGAGAATCAAGATGTCAATGTTGAATATGATTACAACATATGTATAAAATATACCAATAGAGTAAAAAAAATAATGACTTGCATTTGAGGAAAGCCCAAGGGGCACATTCTTCAGTGACAGGAAAAAGTAAAGACTAAATGAAGAAGTTAACATTTTATTTCCAGAAAACTGCTAATCTCTTACTGAGATACTGAGTGAACAGGTGGATGTGTCACAAAAGATATTGTGGAAATGCAAGTTTTCCATTCCATGCACCAGCACAGGAAGTGACATGTTTCAAAACGTAATGATATTAATCATATTGCTCTGTAATGCTAGAAACAGACAGACAGAACCAAAAGGACAGAGAGAAGGACAGATATAAAGAAAGAGAGGATAGATTTACAGAAAACAATATGGACTAAAAAAATTATCCACAGACACAAGAGCTAAGTAGATTTGTGCTGCTTTCATCTCACATTTATCTTAAACTAGCTATTAAAATCATACCATTACACCCAGTATATGAAGGTATTTAATGATCTCCATATTAATCCAAAGACATATTAACTCGGTTTTGTATGTATCAAGTACCACAAAGCATTATATATAAAATAAGATGGCCTTACAAGGAACCATCATTTACTCACCCATCTATCACTCATTCATTCAGTATTTCTTGATGTCTGAGTTCCAGCTTCTGAGCCTTGGAGATACAGCAATAAACATGACTGACATGCCTTTGACCTTGTAGAGTTCCTACAAGGAACTACAAGTAGCAGTACTCAAGCACCCTCATTGATTTGAAAGGGTCTGCAGAGCATATGTTGTAAGAAATGGACCCAACTCACTGCTTCCATAGGAGTGGTGGATGCATTGAACTCCACAAATCGTTGTCCACTTTCAATTTTTATATTTACCACCATTCAGTTTTTGCCTATTTATCTTCAGGGAGAACAGCTCTTTGTAGGAGAGGTTAGGTTTCTAGACAGAATCTCAGAAACTTTTCTGTTCTTCACTTTTCTCCTTTTTGTATAAATATATTATTCACATCACCATTTGTCTACAGAGGAGTTAGAGTCCTCCAGTATAGTTAGTAATTTGCCTGGATAAAATGTGTAATTCTCTTTCTTACGATGCCTTGTCCTTCTGGCAGGGCAGCTGGGGAGTTTCAAGGTTGGCATTTATTGCCGCTGACACGAGCGACCAACTTCCATGACCATGGGAACCGTAGCTACCACAAATCTTTCGAGGAAGGGGAGTGTCCTCCTCCCTCCTGATGCCCTAAGGAGACCCTATTTCTCTCCTGTCCAGCCTCTGGATGTTTGCAGATGATGGGATCTGACCCCTTCTCACGCTAGAAGTGAGCAAGGTCAGTGCCTCCCAGGAGCAGCCACGACTTGATGTCTCATCACCTACCTTGTCATGAGTTTTTGTTACAGTGTCAAACAATTGATATAAAGTTGTTCAAGTCCCCTTGAGTTAGATTTGGAGAAACAAGTCTTTAGATTAGCATGTCAGTGCATCAGTCATTCCTTTCTCTTTTATTTATTTTTTGCACAAATATTATTTTACTAGGACAAAAAACATAATTTAAAATTCTTTGCACATTGCAAGAAAAACATTTCAAGAAACCTAAACATAAAACTTTCAATATCCAAAGTTCAAATTTACAAGAACCTATGCTTGGATTAGGTGGTTATTACCTCCCTACCTTCAGTTCCTTATCCATAGGCTAAAGAACATTGGCTCACCTTGCAAATGGAGCAGAAGCACCCTGCACACTGGTATCCACTTTCTAGTTGGTGCAGAAATGTTTCCTTAAGTTCACAGAGTACTTGGAGGGGTAAATAAGTGAGGATTAGTCATTTTTTGCCCTTCAGGCCATCCGCGATTCTTTATTGGGCTTCCCTTGTTGGTTGCTGTTATAAGCTTTTGAGGTACATCAGGGCCTTCTAAGGCTCTGAAATTCTTTTTGATCAGTGATCACAACAGATTTTCACAAGGAACATAGCAAAGGATGCAGCTCCACCGACTGCAACAGTTATGATCACCACCAAGGCAAGACCTTTTTCACCAGGGTTTGGAAAATGCCCAGGATAACTTCAGTGTAAATGCCAGACTTGGCTGGGAATCACATGAGGTCCCTCACAGGCAGGAACCCTTCCTCTCCCCTTCAGGTTGGGGCAAATTCTTCTGACCCCTGAAGAGTGTTCTCAGAGGGAGTTTTGTAGAGCATGTGTTACTTGCTCTCAACAACTTTTGAAATTCGCCATTACTGGAGTGTAAGAACATTTCTGGATTGTGGCAAATAGTCTCTTTCAGGAGATTTAAGAGAAAAGTATATAAACTGCTCATTGAAAAGCAACTGTTCCCCAGAACACTTATGAAACCATCTCAGGGTTATACCTGTAGTCTGCCTAATAAGTGAACACTATTTTATTGGCACCTTTTCTGTTGGATGTCAAATAATGAAGTGCCTCTAAGTATTTTAACAAGTATGGTACGGTCATAAACAAACAGGTAAGTTCAGATATGTCTCCAACATTATTCATCTTGGTTTTTCCATGAAGGCAAGTTCTATCTCTGTCCATATTAGTATAGTTATGATGTGATAACTAATAATTTTGCATTTTCCCCTTTCCCCTCAAGGCTTTAGTTTCCAAGACACTGTGTCTGTCTTGATCCTTCCTGTATGTCTAGCATTTAATATAGATCCTGGCACCAGACTGCCTCTCAGTGAACAATTGCTGGGCAGATGAATCATTTTAATTTGGAGGCAAGGGCAGCACCTGCTATGAAGTGTCCAGGTGCCACAGTAGACATGGGGGGTGAGCAGGCAGCAGTGGTCTGAGCAGTGCAGGTGAGCAGTAGGGAACTGCACCTCTACTCGAGATGGTGCCAGGCAGAGATGGTCCCACCACAACCAGCACCTGCCTGGCTGTCAGGACAACGCACTGTCCCTGGTTATCACCTTCACCGCTCCACTAGGAAAATGGTTGCCTGGGAATGTCTTCCATTGCCTGGGAAATTCACATTGAAACCTACATAAGTGCTTCACTGTTGCTGGTGTTGTCCAGGGAGGAAGAGTTCTACATTTTGGGATTTTACAGATTACTGAATTCTAATCACATACACAGCAGAACATGTGGGATTTTACTTAGTATACAGAGGGATTATTTTTGTTGCTTGAATAGTTACCCCAAAGTGTACTTAATCCTTTTTAAGACTCAAGGTCACCCTGATTGTTAGTTTTGTGAGCAGTTACAGAATGTTTGATGTGTGCAGTGTACTGTGCAGAGTTTGAAGAACAACTTCACGTGGATCAGTGCTTTGCAATTTGGCCCCTAGCAGGGCAGAGGTAGACTCTGCTTGGGGATAGGACAAGAGCCAGATGTAGTAGGGAACAAAGAAAGAGCAACCTGTGACATTCACAACCCTTTAAGTTCTATTGTCTATTTTATAGGTGAGGAGCCCCTTATCATAAATTTTAGGCAGTCTTATTCATTTATTTGTATTAGTTTGTACCAGAAAGAATACTGAGCCCAGGCAGGACATGGTGCCTCATGCCTATAATCCAGCAGTTGGCAAGTAGAGGCAGGAGGATTGCTGTGAGTTTGAGGTTTTCCTGGGCTACATAGTGAGCTCAGGGCCAGCCTGAACTATACAGCGAGACCCTGTCTCAAAAAAAAAAAAAAAGGCTACTAAGCCTAAGATAACTTTTGGCATATCTTTACAATCATATAACATATTCAATCATGCTATGTGGGAAGAGTTCTGTTATTTAATATCTACTTTTGTGCATTACTTAATCTATGTAGTGATTTTCTTAAGGAGGATTTGATTGATATCTGTTGCTGTTTCATAGAAAGAAAAATTGATTCAGTGAACTTTAAATTTATTTTTGAACAAAACACAAAGCTAAAGCAACTATTGATGGGGAACTTAATTTTGTGCTGAATGCTCTTGTAGGAAATTCATGCCAGTATTTCACTTCAACATTTCTAATATCAACAACTATACACTAGCAATTCATGGCAAAACTGGCTAAGAGCCATGACAATTTTCTCCAAATTCACTCTATTGCTTTACTTCTACAAAATAATACCCATGAAGAACTTGAGAAAGCATATTTATATACATGATCTCATATCACTATCCTTTCCTTTTTCCTAGGTAGAAGGATGCCCTTGAACCTATAAACAAGTCTCTCTGGATGAGTGTATTTAGACAGCAGTCCACTGGGTTTCTTGACTTGCCTTTTATGTCTATAATAGATGCCTCCTGGAGGCACTGTGGGGCTTGGAGTCTCATCCTCAACTACTTTAAGGTGAGATTAAACACAAAAAACCCTAAATCCAGTTCCAAAATACTGACGAACAACTAGACTGGACTATAGCTTTCTAAGGGCAAGAAAGTGGAAAGGCATGCTTTGCACTATTTTAATGACCAAGAAAGCTATCTTCCTGCTATTTAAAATTGACTGTAAGGATTTTTTTTGTTCGTTCCTTGGACATTTGGAGACTGATCCATCATTTATGAGTGCATAAATCATTCCCAAGTTACCTTAGTTGTATTAAATAATTTATTTTATGTCTACAGACATCATTTAATTTTCAACTAAATACAAGTATACTGATTTTCAGAATCCAATACAAAGCCAGAACCAGAAAAACAAATCTAACTCACAAGTGTTTACATATTTCAAGGAAAATATTCAGGATTCCTAAACATAAATTAAATGTACAAATGAAATATAATCATGATTAATCAATAGGTGAATGAATGAATGAGGGATAGATCCTTAAATCATGGCCAGTGAATTTCAGGAAAACAATTCAGCAAGAGTCAGAATAGTTCTGTATTCATCTTGGTACTCACAATACACAATCATGTATATTCAAAAGTTTTCTCTTGAATAAATCAATGATTAACAGTTATACACTGATTAAATCTCACTGGCTGACATCAAAAGGAGGGCATCCCTGAGTTACTAGATTCTGGTGGCTTAGGCTCAGTGTCATGACATGACAGTGGGGTACAGTGTGTTTATCCTAGATATTAACTGGGTTGAATGGCTAAGCCCACTATTTTAATGACCAAGAATGTGATCTTTCTATTTTAATTTATGAAAATTGTTCATAACCTCACTTCTGAGACGTAGCATGTGCCAAAAATAGAACTACCACACTTTTGAGATGGAGATGGCCAAAATGATAGGGTTTATTTAATTTTAGGAACTTCTATTTCCTACATTAAAACTCAGAAGTATTTAAGTCAAGCTCAAATGCATGAGAAAGGTTTATATTAGCTCTTGACCATAACCAACAACAAGAAAAATCAGCATCATCTTGCTGCCCTTATCTAGAACTCAGTACTCCTTTACTGGGCCTTCTAGAATCTGTCATGTATGAAATTTAACTTGAAATACACTCATTAAAAAGATGTGTTCTAAAACTTTGAAACTAACAAAAACCCAAGTTGCCAAGAATGGCCCTACCCCCAGAAAACCCTGAAGAAGCACACCAGTTAATGTCTGGGCTTCTGAGAAAAGCAATGGAGAAGACATGACCATGATTTTTCTTGAATAGCATTATCAGCCATGACCTCCTCATATTTTGCCTACCTTTGTAAAAAAAAGAAAAGAAAAGAAACAAAACAAAATCATAACAAAAGGGGGAAGGACCAGAGATTAAATTACTGTGGTCTGGTAACTTTCCCAGGCTTGTTAGTCACTTGCATATGGAGAAGACAACAGGAAAATGAAAAGGAGTAGAATGGATTTCACCTTAAACCATTCACACTGTAAAACAATTCCTAACATGAGAAGTTAAAGAGCAGTCTCTGTTTTAAAGTATTTAATTCCATAATGGTAAATACTTTTTCATTGGAGGACTCTGGACATCATAAGAAAACAAAGTCCTGCCAGGCAAGTCAAGATGTCTCTGATTTTTTAAGTTTATAGATTGGCACAGGAAAGAAGTAGAAATGTGATTTGGAGTTGCCAGTTTGTTTAGGCTTATCTTATTTGGAGATAAAATCATAAATTGATTCTTCTTTAAGTGAACAGTAAAAAGCAGTTAATGGGTCAATAACTTTAAGTTAAAATAAAATTTAATGGAAAAATGGCAATGTCACTGCAGATTTTAGTCCTCTGTTACACAATAGGTGTCACCTATATGTCATGGCAAATCTAGAAGCCAGCCCATAAAGAAGGGATGGATGCCATGAGTGTACTTGAGACTGACCCTCAAGACACAGAGCATGGAGGTCATGAACAAGATCTGAAGGCACCTTTTTGAAAGGAAAATAAAGAAAGAGAGAAGCCCTATACTATCTTTTGTTTCCAAGATACAAGAATAAAGACCATGGCATGCTCTTTAAATGGAGCAAAAGTATCAGTCTTTTTCTTTCATTCCAAGGTGAGTTATAATCATTTCAAAGATTTCCATAAGCAGACTTTTGAGTTTCGTTTCTGATCTGTGAGGTTGACCCATCTCCCAAAGAGCTCACATGTCTGGCTCGTACATGAGGGAAATGGAAATGGGTGTCATTCTCAAGGAGACCTAGAAAAAGTGAGACTCCAAAATTCTCAAAGACCTGAGAAGTGGCACATGAATCAGAAAGTCTTGGGATGTTGGACCACTTAGGCCACCTTGAAAATGATCAGATGTGACTCGGTAACTCTACGACATTATTCTAAGAATGTATAACACATGGAGATGTAGGATTTTCAAGTATGGCTGGTTGGAATTGTTAGAAGAGACGTTCTCAAAAATAACTTTAAAAAGAGAGTGATTGGAATTTCATACATTTCAAGGATAACTGTGAATAGGATTTCTTTGGTTGCTTTTTGTGTGGCTTGTAGATTTCTCTGAGGTATAAGATGCTTGTATTCCACTACCAGGGAAAATGTATGTTTTCTCTTCTGCAGGAAAAAGCAGGATCAAGTGTAGAATTGAAGTGACTCAAGTTCATGGAGCTCTGTTCTATGTAGTGACACTTCCATTCTTTCTACAGAAGGGGAAGAAGTAAGAAACTCAAAGCAGTATCCTTGATGGAATACAGCTAAAGGCCAAAGATAGTCAATAGCCACATTGCTTTTGGGTGCTGTTGGCCTGGAGCACTGTGTGAGGCGGAATTCTGAGGCACACAGCAGATCTCAATAAAGTTTGCTGAATGTTGTGTGGATGCCTGCCTTGGGTAGAGGAGAAGGAAGTGGAGCCACATGTATCACAAGTTTGCCTTGCTGCTGTCAGATGAGTCCAAGAAAGATTACCTAAAGAAGAGGCTAGCAATGGGGAAGAATGTAGAATTGCAGTTGCCTGTTAGAGGAAAGGAAAGATATGACTCATCTTGCATAAGCCAAAATTTCTGATCCTTCTTATTCCCAAATCAAAAATACATGCCAATGTGGATGAGCTATTTGAGTAATCAAGCAAAGAACAGTACATTAATTTGTCCCTGTGCATCTACACTTTTAAAAATTAGGCATGTCCTTCAGTTCTATTTCTACCCACAAGTTTAGTTCTACCAATTTAATCTAAGGAAAAAAATCAATGATGTGAGCAAGGCTTTGAGCATGCTGGTATTTATAAAGGGATTTCTTCCTTTTAAAGTAAAGAAACCCATATAAACTCATTCAGTTTCAAAAGAAGTCAGGACTTCTTTACTTAGGCAGTGCTGACATTTGGGACTAGATAATTCTTTGTTGAAGCCAAAAAGGAAGGGCTAGTCATCTCCATGTAGGACCTTTATCAGTATCCTGGAGTTCAGCCACTAGATGAAAGTAGCAGTACCTTACCACTTTGGGACAACCAAAATTATCTTTAGATATTCCCAAATGTCTTCTAGAAGAAAGGGAAGCCAAAATTGCTCCCAGTGAAGAACCACTGGTGTAAGGGATAAAAACAACTCATGAGATTCAGAAAAAGCTGATAACTTGGGACTCAGAGACAAAGAGCTTGGCTATCTTGGGGACAACCAACTTTCCTTCACCTGGTTCTTTCTCTCTTGACCTTGTTTGTCCTCTAGATCTGCTCTGTTCTCTCTCTGAGAGTCTTCTGTTTCATAACTGCAACATCTTTGTAGAATACTAATGGACGTCTCGCACTGAATTGTACCTGACCTTTTGGTTCAATTATCCATCACTGACTGGTAACTTACTTCTGTTTCTTATTTTAGATTAAGAAAAGACATAGGTAGCTGATTGGCTTAGGTTATTAGGAAGAGTCAGGCCAAAGGTCTTAGGCAGAAGGTGCTAAAGTGTGGTCTCTAGCCTGCTCAGGGTCAAGGGCCCATCTCTGGCCCAGTTAGGTGTGACTGGAGGAACACGTGTTCTTAATTGCACATGCTTTTCCTCCTCTTTTTTCTACCTGGAGAGTTTAGATTGGATGGCAGACATTGCCTTTATCTTTTTTGGAGCTTTATTTTGGACAGCTACATTACTTACAAATAATTCAAACCTTTTGCCTCAGCCTACATACCAGCCTAGTCTCATCTGAAGACAGCTCTCAAGCTGATTATTGCCTTGTCTTGCTGGGTGAATAGCATTCTACCCAGTGACATCTGAATCGTGATGTTTCCATTTTGGCTGGAGGGAAGACACTGTGCCCCGCCCCTCGTGAGCTGCAACTAGTCCTCACACATGGTTTGTCTCAGGACTAGGACGTTCTCCTCACCTGCGTGTTTTGACCAGTATTCTACTGGGTACTAAGGGTATCTCAGCACATCTCCTGGTTCTCTCTGTACCGCACTTTTCTTTCCAGTCCTCTGCCAGTTTGGTCCACCTGGATTTTGATTCCCTGTAAATCAGTCCGCCAAATTCTGCCTGGATTCCGTGGATTCCTATAGTCCTAAATCCCTCCCAAGACCATAAGGGGGGGGCTTGCCTTTGTTGTTATTCTTGCTCTCCTTAATGTCCAATAGCTGAAAAACATTGTTTTGTAGATTTTATTTGCATTTTAATTTTTTTAGATAAAAATACAACCTTCAGATTCTCATTTCATCTTGTCAACAAGCAAAGTTCCATGATGGGTTTTGCATATTGAAAAAATAGAAACCTATAATATTTCTAAGAAAATGACTGACTATGAATATGGAATTTTTAGAATAAAGTTCTATTTGTTAATTTTCAATGATTTTATAGGTGAATATTTATTTATATGTAAATATGTTCCCAATCTACTAGTAAGTGAGAAAGTGAAAAATAAGTGTATGCAATCTTTGGATCCATTTTGTATATATATTTATATATATGTATACATATATGTATATATACACACATATACATATACACAGATGAACATAAACATGTATACCCTTGTGCATATAACATATACATGTATACTTACATTTACTTTTAGGCATCTTTTTTCTCTCTCTATAAAATTATGCACAGGGCTGGAGGGTTAGCTCAGTGGTTCTGGCACCTGCCTCGCAAGCGCAAGGTCCTGAGTTCGATCCCCGGTAACCACATACAATGCTGCGCATGGAGACTCACGCCCACCAGCAATCAACACAACATACCACAGTGCCAGGCGTGGTGGCTCACGCCTGTAATCCCAGCATTCAGGAGGCAGAGACAGGAGGCTTGCTGAGTTCCAGGCTTGTCTGGGCTACATAGTGAGCTCAGAGCCAACCTGAACTACAAAGCGAGACCCTGTCTCAAAAAAAAAAAATTATGCACAGATATGCCATTATTCGTATAAAAATGCTCTCTAGAATTAGTAAGTCTTTTTCCTGCTAATCTGGACTTTTCAATTTTGTACAATAAGTAGGTATTATTTCATAAAAGTAAAATACATAGACATTGCTTTAAATTTACTATTAGTTGGTGTTCAGTGTTTAATAAAAATTGAGAAAAAATTTTAATTTTTTCTTATGCTTACTTAATATGCTAAATAAATTTGCAAAAGCCTTTCTAAAATGAAGTAATTAAAAAATAAACTAGCACGCCTGTAATCCCAGCACTCGGGAGGCAGAGACAGGAGGATCGCTGAGTTTGAGGCTTGCCTGGGCTACATAGTGAGCTCAGAGCTAGCCTGAACTACAAGTGAGACCCTGTCTCAAAAATAAAAAATAAAAATAAAAATAAAAATAAAAAATAAACTAGGTGCACTAATAGTTAATAAAACTTTGATAAACTCAGTGCATTCCTAATATTTTGATAATAATGTCTCTTTTCTATGGGGTTATATATTTTAGTTATTCATTATGATGGGTAACAAATTATTAAATATTTACTATGAAAATATTTTGGGCTTTTTTTGGCTTATTTTTATTAAACTAAAATATATGAGTGTAAAAAATGTAAAAGAAAATAAGGTGTTAGTATTTAGGTCCAGACCAAATAAGAAAGTAATTATGAAAGGGCAGATTGAGACCAAAATAGGGTAGAAAGGTGGGGAGCATGGCCACTGCGTGGCTTCCATGAAAGAGCACCCCATGAGCAGAGGCCCCTTCAGGCCTCGGTGCTCAACAGTCAGTGCTGATATTCTATGTCAAAAAGACACAACTCGCTCCTTTGTTCCTATTTGTGATTCCACCAATTTTGTCTTTCCCTCCTTTCTCTTGAACTGGCAGAAAGATGTATAGAGTGTGCACTTGAATGCACATGTGCAAATAGAGGCATACCATACATGTGCGCAATATTATCCTTACATGAAATAAAACATGCTCACACATATATGTGTGCACTGTATCACACAGTATATTACACATAGCACATATTTCATGCACCACAGACACAAACTCACAACACATACAAAAGAAGCACACACAAATATTTACCACATTTATGCATATATATACACACATGATTACATATCCCGCTTGAGCACACAACACACAAGATTGTGCATACGTGTACTTACACACAGACACACACCACGTGCATACACAATCCACCTACACATACACATATTCATACACACCTGCATACACACATAGACACATGCACACAAACACATACACACTCACAGATGCCCCTATTTGTGCCCGGATGTGAACCTGATAAGGTTGTTTCTAGCTACATCCCATTTGAGAGCATCATCTGAATGGTCATTTTACAGGGGTCCCCCAAGAGCATGTTCCAGTTCTGCAGAGGGCAAATAATCCAACAGACAGCAGATTGTGCAGGGTTCTGACCTGAAACTGCACAGGAGTGAGGTGAGGGGAAGTGGGCTCTGACTGGAGCATCCATCTATCTCCAAGGTCTTCACTTCTCAGAGTGAAATTAACCATCTCGCATGTCAAAAGCCATGAGTGACCAAAACAACCATCAGAGAACATAATTGATTATTGCTTCCCGCCACAGATGTAATAAAGATATAGAGGCCACAGTCTCACCACTGAGGAGGTAATCCTGCTTCACAAGCTGCAGATGAGAATATTAAAGCAGGTGCACAAGCAGGCCACAGGATGGCACTGTGCGAAACCCCGGGGCTTGTGTGTGAGTCTGTGCAAAACAGCTCCTAGCGAGAAAGGCAGGCACAAGAATGGAACTGCTTCTGAACGGTGAAGTCTCGAGCAGCCTTTTGCATACATTTTAGGTCTTTTTAAAAAAGTATAATTCCATGGCAGGAAACTTTAAAAGTTCAAGATGAAAAAAGGAACTTTATCTCAACATTTTCTGTGTTCACTGTACTTTCACTGGCAACAGCACAATTACCTCCTTAATACTAAAAGGGAATGAGCTGCACACATAGAACAATAGGGATTAATCTCAAAATCACTAAAATGAATGAAGAAACCAGACACAAACTAGTACAGTTACACGAAGTTCAAGATCATGGACAATTATTCTAGGATGATAGAAACCAAGATACTAACTACCACTGACAAAGGAGGTCTCTGTTAGCACAGAGGGGAACAGGGACTTTCCAGGCTTGACTGATGTGCTCTAGCTTGACTGGGGCATTGGGCACAGAGCTATATGAACTGTCAAAACTGTTCAAGGATACACACACTTAAGAGCAGGGCATTTTGCTGTATCTAAAATATTTTTCCTACTTCTCGCAAATCGTATTACTCCATTATTTTTGTGTATCTCAGTGGGATACACATATTTGTACTTTCTCTACTGTGCTTGCATGTTGATAATTCCAGTGTACAGAATAGACCAGGGCAAGTGAAAGACAATCACACGCTTGATTCTTATGTTCAAGGTCTGATTGGAAATGATTCCCTTTGTGTGACTATACAGAGGTCTGAAGCAAGAGTGAGCTTAGACAAGAGAAAGTCAGTGATCCAATAGGTTTATATTCTTCTCCAATTAGTAAAGGCCACTTGGGATAAAATGTCTTCCACTCTAGCCTCACTATCCTGTGATAAAGTGCATCAAGTCTATTCTTGAATAAAGAAAATGAGTCCGTGGAAAATAATGAGCACTGATTCATAGTTACTGATTGCTGAACCAAGTTATTTACATAATTTGATAGATTCATGTTCACAAAACTCTTTGAGGTAGACAATACTGCTACTTTCCTTTTTCTCAGTGCACAGAAAGGTTGGTTAACTTGTTTGGTGCCACACAGCTAGCAAGAGAAGAAAGCAGGATCGAGGCACTCATTGAACAAGGACTAAGGAATAGGAGGGAGGATAGGGACAGTGGAAAAATTTTTAAAAGAAAAGAATGTACGGATAAAGAGGATATTTCAAAGGGATGTTAGGTTTTTCAAGAAAAATCCATATTTACAGATAATGAAAGTGAGACCCATAAAAGTTAAATGAGTTCCCAAGCCATTCATCTAATTAGGTACAGAGCTAGGACAAGACCCTATATTTTTAAAACTCCAGCTCAGGGCTTTGATACTACATAAGAAAAAAAAACTAATTGAATTTTTTTTAATATAATGTCCAATTTTGAAATTTATCCCCAAAGGGATTATCAGTTAAATATTCATAGTGTTATAAACTGCAAGTGCTGGGCATGGCCTAGAGAGTTACCACTGCCCTTGGTCCCAAATTCAAGCAGCACCCCACTTAAACCATCCCACCCAGACGATAATCTTCCCTGTTTTTTAAAGCCTTCCAGATGGATCTCAATTGGATTTCTTAATTTATTTTCCAGAGCAAAAGAGTAGAATTTGGAAAATAGCCTAATATGCATAAGCCATTAATGGCATCCCAGGAGATAGACAGGCCCAAGCTCTGAACATCCAAAGCATTTTAATTCAGGCTGTTGTACATAGAAGCCCTCGGGATTATTTTCATCAGCGTCAACTCTATGAATATGAATTATCTTTCATGCCAGCCTTTTTTATTGAGGAAGAAATCTACACGAGATTTAACATCGGAACAAGTATCAGAATTTAGGAAGCATAAAAGAGCACTGGAATGAAAAATGAGCAAATATTTCCTTCTTAGCCCCCTAAAACTTTAATAAGCATCTCACTCTTAGTTTTATACTTTCCTTCCCTCGCCATCTGTACTAAAAATGTGCAATGCAC
>PVIC010043671.1:0-15304 GCA_004025085.1 Thryonomys swinderianus
AAAGAAAGAAAGAAAGAAAGAAAGAAAGAAAGAAAGAAAGAAAGAAAGAAAGAAAGAAAGAAAGGGCAAGAGACAGAGAGAAGGAAGGAACCAAAGAAGGAAGGAGGGAAAGGGGAAATAAAGCAAAAAAAAAAGGAGAGGAGAGGGAAAAGAAAGGAAGGTGTAAGAAATGCAAGGAGGAGACAAAGAAAAGGAAAAGGGAGAGGAAGGTAGAAAGGAGGGAAAGAAAGCAGCACTCATTTTCCAAAGCCAGATGCACCCCAGGGCTAACCACACTCCGGGGTGTCAGGCCTGAGGGCTGCCTAACCAACACCACGCAGCCATACAATACTCACACCCTGTTCTCCAGGGCTTCTTAATTTTATCTCATATTGCAAGGAAAGGACTTGGCAGAAGTGGTGTTTATATGAGATGGAAAGATTGTCCTGGGTTATCCAGACGAGCTCTAAATGCAGGACTTGTCACTGTAAAAGAAAGAGAGAAGATTATGTCCACATCCACCCAAGTAGAGAAGGCGATGTAAGTCCAGGGGCCGAGGCTGGAGAGATGCAGACACAGGCTAAGAAATATCAAAAGCTGGAACAGTGAGGAGGTATTGTGGGTGAGTAATTTTGGATTTCTAGTCTCCAGAACTGTAAGAAAATACATTTTTTGCTACATTAAGCTGCTGATCGTGATAATTTGTCAAAGTAATCAAAGAAAACTTAGCGACTGATAGTCATAACATCTGCTCTCTCCGTGACTGTCCTCTTCCCACCTCATGCGTGAGGCAGAACTACCAGTCATCCAATATTTCTGAGGGTTAGCAATGGGTTAGTTTGTACTTAAAAGAATCGGGAACACAAATCTACTCTCATTCTGGTGAGACCGTGAGCATGTTGATGTTTCTCCAGCATTCATTCTGGAGATTAGAAATTAAGAACTTTATAAACTGTGGTTGAAAAATTCATCATTTACCTTGCTCAAGATTCCTTTCAAATATATATAAAGTTATAATTTTTCTAAGCCTACTTGGTTCTTAAGACATTGCCCTTAATATAAATTCTCTGAAATAGTAACCGCTGGCATGTACATTATGAGCAAAGTCACTATAATGTTTATTGTGAAAGTAATAAACTAGGGGACTATGGAATAACTTTAAAAAGAAAATTGACATAGGAGGTAACTCTCTTCTAGGACATCAACTTCTAATTCATTAGACTATTTTCTGCATATATACAAATAGTCTCATTGCAAAATCAGGAAGGTACAATAAAGCTCTTTTATATTTTAGTTTGAAGTTTCAAATATATTGTTTCTATAATTTGTTTCCTTTTCACAAAATCTCTTCTCCATGTCCATGAAGAATCTATCATTTTTAAATCTTGCAGTTAGGGCTCTAATTTTTACATCATCCATCTTTTAGTTCATTTACAATTCTATCATCCTTTGATAGTATGTTTAGAAGCCCACTGTGTTTTTTAAGTTTATGGTTGTGTTAGAGTATAAATCTAACTGGAATATATCTTAATGTACTATCTGATGGTGGAATCTAACCTTAATTTTTAAAATGGGTCAGATGTCACCAGTCTTGGTGGCTCATGCCTGTAATCCCAGCACTCAGGAGGCAGAGGCAGAAGGATTGCTGAGTTCAAGGCTTGCCTGGGCTACATAGTGAGCTCAGGGCCAGCCTGAACTACAAAGTGAGACCCTATCTCAATAAATAAATAAATAAATAAATAAATAAATAAATAAATAAATAAATAAATAAAGTTAATTAAATGGGTCAGATGTGACTCAAGTATTGAAATATTTAATGTGATGTTTTTCCATGTCATGCCACATATTCACTGCTCACTTATGATTTCAGTCTTATTTCTAGAGACTGTTTTATTCCACTAACCAATTTATTTCCATTACAAAACATTATTGAACTTTATCAGCTGTATTAACACGTTAGCACAACTTTGTCCTTAAAACTTTCACTTTCTCAGATTGTACTGCCTATTCTCAAACATTTCATTTTACCAAATTAGATATTTTGAATGTTAACATTTTAATGAAAAACTACTCTTTCACTGGAGAGATTCATTTGGCAATAACAAAGTAAATCTGCACATCTTGGTATCAAAGATTTTTTTCCAGCCATTTACAATGGACCCTCTCCTTCCTAGTCTCAATATTTTCCCTCAGAAATGATCCCTTCTCTCTAGCATATTTAATCAGTTCCTTCCTGGACCATTTTTAACAACAAATAAGCACTATTTAGTTTCTATCTTCTTTGAAAAAAAAAGTCTCAAATTCCTCATCCTCGTTTCTGACGTTGCCTCCACATCAAAACCTTTGGGAACGGCTGAAGTCACTGAGGACACTTACTCACCTCGTGTCCTCTGTTCAGCCCTTCTCAGAGGTGATTTTCTGCCCACATGACCCCCTCCCAGGACACCAGGCGCCTGTATCCTGGATGCACAGCTCAGAGCTCCCTCTGGCATCGCTCCTCCCACCTTTCAGAGGTAGGCTCCTTGCTCTTTCCGGGCCCCTGGCGTGGATTTTCCTCAGCCTGGCCAGATTCTCTGCTGCCGGTTCTCTGCCTCCCACTGAATGTGTCCATCTGTCAGAACTCGAGGTCCTGCGCTCTCCCAGCGCCTCACCTTCCTCATGTCACGACACTTCCCATTCATTCTCTACTCCTATATCGCTAGTTTTTAAAACTTCCACACACATGCTGCTGCTTGTCCATTTTTTCATGACCTCATTGCCATCACCTTCTGCAGCCATGTTTCCTTCCTTGCTTTTCATCATTTATACATATTTTATTCTTGATATGTATACACAGCTTCTGAATTTCCTAATGACCTCCAGGTGATTCTAGCGTCCTTTTTTGTGTGTTTGTTCGTTCTTTTGTCTTTGAGTCGGGCTTGCTTTATAGTTCAGGCTGGCCCTGAGCTCACTAGTAGCCCAGGGAAGCCTCCAACTCAGCAATCCTCCTGCCTCTGCCTCCTGAGTGCTGGGATTACAGGCATGAGCCACTACACCCAGCACTGTGGTGTGTGGTACTGATTGCTGGTGGGCATGAGTCACCATACCTGGTATGTGGCTATCGGGATTCTAACTCAGGACCTTAGGGTTGCTAGGAAGGTGCCAGAACCATTGACCTAAATCTCTGGCCCTTAGCTTCATTTTTTTATATGCTATCCTTTTGTCAACAGTTAACTTTTATCCTTATTTCAAATAGTTGTACCTTCTGATATTTTTAAACACTAGAAAAAGTAAAGAAAATTGATGGCATGAGGCATCATTATCTGACTTGATGGTCCTTCTCTAATACTTCACTACCATATATGAGAGGTTAGATACACATTCTTTATGACATTATGAGTCTCCTTTATGTATAAATAATTTTTATCAGTAGTGTATGTTCAATTTCATCTGTTACATTCGGACATTCATACTGAGGAGTACAGGGTGAGAGCGATGATCCTTGATCCTTCTTGTTTGTGGATTCTCTCTTCCTTCCAATGAGACTTGCACTGGTGACCTTATAGTCAATGTCGGAAGCTGAAGAAATTGAAGATGTCTGAGGGTGTTAGTGAACCCTGGGAGCCTTCAGAAACAGGCATACTTCCTTCTTTTTTTTTCTTTTTTTTTTTTTTTTGAGACAGAGTCTCACTTTGTAGTTCAGGCTGGCCCTGAGCTCACTACATAGTTCAGGCAAGCCTCAAGCTCAGCAATCCTCCTGCCTCTGCCTCTGAGTGCTGGGATTACAAGCGTGAGCCACCACATCCAGCATTGTGGTGCGTGGTTACCAGGGATCAAACTTGGGACCTCGAGTTTGCGTGGCAGACACAGACACTGGAACCACTGAACTAGATCCCTGGCCCCTTCTTCCCTTTCTTATTTCATCCAGGCTATATGTCTATTGTTCAGTGTCACCTATATCCTGGGTGAGTCTCTCAGACCTCAGTTTGCTGGCCTCCCTGGCAGCCATCCACAAACACACCCAGAGCTCTCCTTCTCTATTCTGAAGGTGTTCCTTTGTTCCTGGAACTTGATGTACCATAACTAATGCTCACACTTGTTGCTCAGTAAGTTAAATATGGCCATATATTAGAAGCAGAATTATATATAGAAAATTAGGGTTCATCATGAGACCAGTAAGATAGATAAGTAACAGAAACTATTAAGGTAGTTGGCTACAATGCATGTTAAAGGATATTTCTAGGGTTTTGGTTTTTTTTTTTTTGGTTCAATCCTCATTTTCACCCTTCTTGTTTAGTGATAAATTACGACAGTAGTGATATTTGCAAATTTCTTCATAGAAAATACTGTTTTACCTTACTAAATTAGAGTATTTACTCCAGTTCTTCCTAGGCATCCACCTCTCTAAGAGATCATTAGGAATTATTGCAAGAGGAATTTAAATGAAAAGGCTGAACTAAGGAATAGATGTTTCCCCCTCTGACATTCAAGATACTGAATAGCAAGTCACATTTTCTCTTAAGATGGTCTCATTGTTCTTTCTCCTGTATTATTCTGTGAAATCATGAGCTTCAGGAGCTAAATGTTGTCTCTACAGCAAAGAAGACCTTGCAGAAGAAAACAGATTATTGTTTTTCTAACCACTGCAAGAGCTAGAAGAAAGGAAAAGAAGAGTGAAGTATCTCTTAATTCCTCTCCCCATGGCCACCCTCAGAGAATGTTCTGATTTTCTCATTCTGTAAATTCTCTTGCAAAATATTTTAAAACATCTCTGTCATTTACATTAGAGAGTTTTTGCTGTTGTATCCTTTTGTAACTGATTTCTAATTTGGTTGCAAAGCAATGAGAGGTTGTGGTTTATAGTATTTCCCTATGGTCTTCTTTTTTCAGAGAATGCCTTTGAGTTCAAGAATATGACAAAGATATTTTCGAGTTCTCTTGGTAGCTTATAACTTTTGCCCATTTTTATTAACTTTATTGCCTTTTTCAGTAATCACATTCTTCCCTCTCAAAAAAAATTCTGGTGTCAGTTTAATTTCTCTCTTTTTGTTCTAATTTTTATATTTCTTATTTCAGTTTGATCAGATTATTGTTAAGGTTATGAAGTTAAATAACATCTATGATACTTTCTTCCCCATGTAAAGGCTCAGATTACATTTTGGAATGCTTTTAAAATTAAATATTTCATCTGCTTTTGCCAGTATTATTTGATTTGCCCCTCTTCCTAGTCTTATGAGGTCGATAGGGCTTTTATACTGGCAGGTGAGAATTCTACCACTGAACCACCCACATGCTCAGGGCCATTATACTGGTACAAATTCTCAATGTTGACTGTGATCAGAGTGTGTATATAAAACCAACTTTAAAAAATCACGGAGCATCACATCTTGGACATGGATTAGCAAAACAAAAATTTAGGAAATTGAAAAAGAAACTGCATTTACAGATATGTAAAACTGGAAGTTTAAATACATGGAAGTGAAACACCTGGACTAGTACGTGGTTTAATAAATGTTTATTGAGCGAATGAGCAAATTTCCTTTGGCATAAATTGAGTTAGCAATGAGAGATAATTAAGCAAACAGATCCTACAGCAAAAGCTGGACCTTTCAATTTGTATTAGCATTCACAATATGACCCTCTGTGAACAGCAGACATTTTAAAAGCCAGACTCAGTAGATAAAGGAAATAACATTTCTTTAAGACTTCGGCAATTTTCTTTCTCTTATTGGCCACATTACATATCATACTTTTTCATTTGCCTTTAGTCTCATTTCTGTAATAAATCAGGCCCAATAGCTGGACAAATTGGACTTCAGTGTTGTCAATATTGTTTTGCCATCTTTTCATTAACAAGCTGGAAGGCAGTAATGAAAGCAAAGTAACCTTCACCTCTCCAGTGCAAAAACTGGGTCGCAATAACCATTCAATTTCAGTTCCATCTTCTCCTGCTATTCAGCCATCAACCTGGAGAGGTGATCATGACTCCGTAATAGGGCAGCCTGGAGGGTGGTCCTGGGGAAAAAGGGGTTGAGGTCATTGTAGGGCCAGGGTGAGGGGTCAGGCATTTCCTGCCGCACCTGGAGGATATAAATGGGGATATTTTAGTCTTTAGCACTAGCCACTCCTTAGCCCGAGAGAGCACAAATATTTACAGAAGGAAAACCAAATAGGAGCACTGCTGCATCGCAGGGCTGTGCTGCTGAACTTAATGAAGGGTTTCTTTCCCCCTATGGGTTTCAAAGCAGCCTGAACTAAGGATACAAAAGCAAACAGCGTATTTGAGATTTAATGGAAAGGAAAACATGCATGTAGCATAAAAGAGCCATTATTACTCCTTAGCACTTCATTTTAGGCAAAGTGCACTGCAGCGACTTTTTGATGCGCAACTCTGTCCCCTGCCTGTGAAGCGAGGCAGCTCTTCGGGCGGTGACATGGTTGGATGGCTGCTCACAGAGTGGGAATCCTCCTAAGAACCGGGAAGGCGTGATGCGCAGCTACGCGAGAGGGATTTGTGATGACGTGACTCTCGTCGGCAACGCCAGAGGACAAGTGCCGAGGGTCTGAAGGGAATCCCGGGGAAGCTACGAGCCCTAACAGGAAGGGGGCGAGACAGAGCACTACGTATGAACCCAAGATCTTGTGGTTGCTCTAGAGGACTTGGATGTATACTTAATCCTTTATTTTCTTTTCCCCTTTGGTCTTTTTTATTTTTACATTGATATATAGGTGCACAAAATAAGATTTTAAAAATTGCATCTCTGAGGGCTGGGGAGTTAGCTCAGTGGTTCCAGCGCCTACCTCGCAAGTGCAAAATCCTGAGTTCGATCCCCACTAACCACGTACAATGCCGGTTGTGGTGGCTCACATCCACCAGCAATCAACACTACACGCCACAGTGCCGGGCATGGTGGCTCACACCTGTAATCCCAGCACTCAGGAGGCAGAGGCAGGAAGATTACTGAGTTGGAGGCTTGCCTGGGCTACATAGTGAGCTCAGGGCCAGCCTGAAGTACAAAGCGAGACCCTGTCTCAAAAAAAAAAAAAAAAAAAAAGACCATCTTTTGATACGAAAGCAATGTTTTCTAAATTTGGCCATTTGTTCAGAATTACATTTCAAGGGGAAGAAAAGTATTAGTTGATGTTAAGCCAAAAGTATCAGTACTACCATTAGAAATTTTAAAACCTTTTCCAGGGCCGGAGGGTTAGCTCAGTGGTTCCAGCACCTGCCTTGCAAGCGCAAGGTCCTGAGTTCGATCCCCGGTAACCACATACAATGCTGGGTGTGGAGACTCACGCCCACCAGCAATCAACACCGCATACCACAATGCCGGGCGTGGTGGCTCACGCCTGTGATCCCAGCACTCGGGAGGCAGAGACGGAGGATTGCTGAGTTCGCGGCGTCTTGCCTGGGCACCATAGTGAGCTCAGGGCCAGCCTGAACTACAAAGCGAGACCCTGTCTCCAAAAAAAAAAAAAAAAAAAAAAAAAAACCTTTTCCAATGAACTCATTGGACAGAAGTGCAATCCAACTGAGTCTAAAAAACTCCTAAAAGGAACAGCGAAAATGCTACAAAATATAGTTAAACCAGTACTCAAAGGAAAATCTATAATGTTCAATTAACTTTAAATAATGATAATAAAGAAATTAGAGATACGACCAAATAAATTTAGAAAGTAATAATATAAAAGCTACAAAAATAAAAAGGAATAAATTAAGACAGGAATAATACATTATAAAACAGAAAATGGAGAAATCCATGAACAATTTCAAGATCCAATTTTCTGAGAAATAAAATTAAAACAAATTAACCTGCATTTGACTTAAAATTAAAATCTAACCCAAAGAACACTACAAGAAATAAGGAGAAATAACACCATCAGAGAGAATGACAAGTCATTACTTTGCTCTGCTTAAAAATAAAAATGAAAATTAACTTGAAAATTCCAATAAAATATTTTAAAACAAACACAACATATAATTTACCAAAAATTACACCAAAACCGGGCATGGTGGTTCACACCTGTAATCCCAGCACTTGGAAGGCAGAGACAGGAGGATTGCTGAGTTCGAAGCTTGCCTGGGCTACATAGTGAGCTCAGAGCTAACCTGAACTACAAAGCGAGACCCTGTCTCAAAAAAAAAAAAAATTATACCAAAAAATGTTTTTAAAAGGAATGTACCAATTATTATGGGAAAAGCAACTGTCATGCATTCTCCCTTATAAGAAGAGCAAGTTAACTGTTAAGCACCAGGGTACCCAGAGCCAGTTCCCCCAGTGCTAACACTCAAGGAAAGCTTCCAGATCTTTAAAGGACACAAAAAGTGAAATTTTATTTAAACTTTTCCAGGAGAAAACTATTTTCAGAAAAAAAGTGATAAATTGAACTGTATATAAGCATTACTTTATAGATGATGTGCTATAGGCAAAGGCAAAACACAAATCATAAATAGAAAAATACATTTACAGTTACTTTCATTAATAGATAAGACTTATTCCAATAAGTAAAAAAAAGCAAATATCTGTACAGGGTACATAAAATACACACACTTTTGAAATATATTCATATATTTCTAACTTCCCTCCTTGTACAAAGATATATTAAAACTAGAATCAAGAAACATTATTTGTAATTGGATAGACAGCACAATTTCATAAATTAATCTGGCTGCTTAGGCAATAATGATTGCCAGTTTAAGGGATATTTTTAAATTTTAAATTAATTTATAAATGTATACTTTAGTTGGTGAGCTACTGAATGGTGATATATTCAATTCTGTAATACATAGCAAAAGGATACACAATCTGAACTCTTCCTCCTAACCACAGCCTCTGAAACAGCTCTACTATTAGTTTCCCATTTAGACTCCCAGAAATTCTTTTTTTTTTTTTTTTTTTTTTTTTTTTTTTTTTTTTGCTTTTTGGAGACAGGGTCTTGCTTTGTAGTTCAGGCTGGCCCTGAGCTCACTATGGTGCCCAGGCAAGCCACCGCGAACTCAGCAATCCTCCTGTCTCTGCCTCCTGAGTGCTGGGATTACAGGCGTGAGCCACCATGCCCAGCATCATATGTGGTAACCGGGGATCGAACTCAGGTCCTTACGCTTGCGAGGCAGGTGCCGGAACCACTGAGCTAACCCTCCGGCCCCCAGAAATTCTTTTAATGTTCATTTTTATTTAGTTACTGGGGCTCCAACTTTAAGCCAGTCACTGAAGATTCAGTAGGAAGCAAAGAGGTTTCACCAAATAATTTAATCCTCATAGAGTTATTTAGTATAGAAGCAGATCAAAATTGATTTTTTGTTTGTTTATCAGGCAAGTATTTGACCACTGTGCTACAGTCACAACTAAATTAGAATGGAATTGTTAAAAGGAAAAAAAAATAAATGTAAGGTAAGAAATAATTGGGGGCCGGAGATTTAGCTCAGTGGTTCTGGTGCCTACCTCGCAAGCACAAGGCCCTGAGTTCAATCCCGGTAACCACATACAATGCTGGTGTGGTGACTCACGCCCACCAGCAATCAGCACCACATACCCCAGTGCCAGGTGTGGTGGCTCACGCCTGTAATCTCAGCACTCGGGAGGCAGAGGCAGGAGGATTGCTGAGTTCAAGGCTTGCCTGGGCTACATAGTGAGCTGAGGGCCAGCCTGAACTACAAGCGAGACCCCGTCTCAAAAAAAAAAACAAAGAAAGAAAGAAAGAAATAATTGCAAGTGTCACAAAAAGGGAAAACAGAAAAGATGAGATAAAATATTTTCATTTGGGATCAATATAGTAATATCAATGAGTATGAAATTTTGTTATTTGGCTACTTAAAATGTTAAAAATATTGAGAGTGATTGGAAACATTTACAAATGGAAGTCAAAGTAGGCCTTGCAGAGAACATGGCTTCTGAGTCAAGATTTGAAAGGACTTGCAGAGCTAACTATGTAGGTATCCCCAAAGAGCCATCCAGAAGGAAAATACCAGATTTCCTTCAGGAGACAACAAGCACCCCTGGACAGAATGTGCTCCACATGCCTGAGGGACATCAGGGACCTCGCGTGACTGGAGCAGAAGATGAGAGAGGAAGTAGCTTCATGAACCACCTAAGGATCCTCCCTTGTCCCTCTGACTCACTGTTAAGAGAACTCTGTCGAGCCGGGCGTGGTGGCTCACGCCTGTCATCCCAGCACTCGGGTGGCAGAGGCAGGAGGATTGCTGAGTTCCAGGCTTGCCTGGGCACCATAGTGAGCTCAGGGCCAGCCTGAACTACAAAGAGTGACCCTGTCTCAAAAAAAAAAAAAAAAATTTAAAAAAAAAAAAAGAGAACTCTGTCGACAGTGATGACAGCAAACATCTGAGGGACCAAGACAGTGGTAGCGACCCACCCTGTGGCTGTGGAAGGGGCACAGGGTGTTCTGTGCCTCTGTGAAGAAGGAGGGCGTTCTGTACCTGGCAGGTGTCCAGGAGGTAATAATAAATGAATTCCAGCTATCATTGGAAGGTGGAGTAAATATGTGTATGTCTCTTCATCCCATTGTCTTCTTTGACATTTTATTTATTGGTACATTACATATACACATCACAGTTATGCTTAACATTGAGAACTTGAACTAGTGCGTGCCAGGACTTCATCCTCATTTTCCCCCTCCCTTACATGTCCTACAGCCCATCACCCCTGTGTGCACAAGCTTTGTTCCCTTCTTCTTCACCATCAGTTTTGTTTCTTTCCCCTCAGGATTTACCCCTAGACTCCATTTCCCTTTGAATACTTACTATTTCACAACATCTATCATGCATTCCGGAACAGGTTAGGTAGTACTCTTAGAGACAATGGCTTAAGGAAAGACTTTAGGAACTAATCCTCAACCCATTTTAATTTACAGATTCTATTCAAACGTTGTCCTTCACGTGTCATAAAATATCTCAGTAGTCACTGTACTTGAGTGAATGAAAAGTTTCCTGACCATTGTTACGCTTGGACCTTATTTCCTTGTGTGAATGCTAATATTCACACAAGGAATGCTAATGACCCCATCTCGTGCTGATGGGTATTTAGGACATTTTATGACCTTTTGCTAGTGCTAATTATGCTAAAAGAACTTGTATTTGCATCACATTGGGCATATAAGAATAGGTTACAGGATAAACTTGGTAAACCAAAATCATTTTGTCAGTGGCAACTGTTTTCATAATTCTGACAGGTATTTCCCTAGTGCTGTCTGTAGAAATTATTCAATATATCACCCTCAACAGAAGACAAGGGTATATGTTTCCTCACCCTTTTGAAGATGGATCAAAGAGAGTGATAGACCATTCCTTCTGTGCCCACTTCAGCAACAATTTACCAGAGATTGTACATCTTATATGTATGGAAACATATTAGGGATTAATATGGATATACTCAGCAATATAAAGATGGTTTAATATTTTCGAAAGTATGTAGCTGATATGACAAAAGTTTCACATTTTATATCATTAAAGACAATTCTAATTTAAAGTAAATATACACTCAGAGTCGATGAACATTCCTCCTATTTGAAAAGTTGTATCTGTTCTTTCTTTGACTTTTTATTTTACTCATGCATTTTCAATAATGCAAAATGATGACATTCATCATTAGGAGTTTGTACCTGTACAAGATATACCTTGAGTCTTATTTTTTCCATTCCCCTGCCCTCTTTTCAATCCACCCATATACATAAGCTTTATTTCTGTTTTTTTCCTTTTAACCTTCAAATTTTTTCTTTCCATTTTTTTTCCTCCTTGTGCCCCCAGTTGCTCTTTCTTTTTTTTCTCTACTTTTGAACATTTTCTGCCTATTTCACTAGACCTAACATACATTCTGGATCTCAGTTATAGTTGCATTTTCTCACTTATGAGTATGACTTCAAGGTGCATCAATTTATCTATAAATGTCTCTTAGTTATCATTCTTTAGACGCATTTTATTTTTTAAAAAAATCTATATCCAGTCTGCAGTAAACTGGAATTTGGGCTGTTTCCAACATTTAGCTATTACAAACTGTGTTGTTATAAACATGAGTGCATATATGTCATTGTGTTTTGATGCTTTTAAATCTTTCATGAAAATACCCAGCAGAGAAATAGCGATGTCAAATGGAACTTCTAATCCGAGTTTTCTGAAGGAATCTTCACACTGATCTCCATAGTGGTTGCGTCAGTCTGCATTGCCATCAGCAGTGGAGAAGGGTTCCTTCTTTCCCACAGTCCCACCAGCATTTGTTATAGGTTGATTTCATGACAGCAGGCATTCTTTCTGGAGTGAGATGGAATCTCAGTGAAGTTTTCATCTGCATCTCTCCAATGACCAGTGACAGTGAACATTTTTTTAACATGTTTTTTGATGCTTTTATTTCTTCATCTGAAAAATATCTCTTTATTTCAGATGCTCACTTCTGAATTAGATCTTTAAATTAAGAGGATTTGATTTTTTTTTTTGAGACAGGGTCTCACTTTGTACTTCAGGCTGGTCCTGAGCTCACTATGTAACCCAGGCAAATCCCAAACTCAGCAATCCTCCTGCCTCTGCCTCCTGAGTCCTGGGATTACAGGCATGAGCCACCACATGCAGCTTATAAATTTTTAAATAATTAAAAATAAGATATACAGCCAGGTGTGGTGGCTCATGCCTGTAATCCCAGCACTTGGGAGGTAGAGACAAAAGGACTGCTGAATTCGAGGCTTGCCTGAGCTATATAGTGAGCTCAGAGCCAGCCTGAACTACAAAGCAAGACCCTGACTCAAAAAAAATTTTTTTAAATAAAGAATTAAAAAGAAGATATACAAAACCTGAATAATCTAGTATTAGTCTATTAATTCGAGGAAGTAATAAAACTATCAATGAAGAAAAGCCTAGGCTGCAGTGGATTCACTGTTGAATTAATTCTACAGTAGCATCAGTGAAGCTCTAATGCTAGTACTCATCAAACTGTTTAATGAAATTGAAAGAGAAGCAGTACTCCCAGTAATTCCTGGAAACAAGCATGACCCTAATAGCAAAATCAGAAAAGAATCTGGCAAAAAGGAGAATTCCAAGCCAATCTCTACATGCAAAAATCTTCAAGAAGATGCTGGCAAACAGAATACAGCAAATCATCAAAAAATTATACTCGATGACAAAGTAAGATCTATTTCAGGGATATAGGGATGTTTCAACAAATACAAGTCAATAAATGTCATATACCACATTACAAGAAGCAAGAATAAAAACCACATGATCATGTCTCTCCCCCCCTTTTTTTTTAAATTTTTTGGGAGGTATTAGGGGTTGAACTCAGGATCTCATGCTTGCCAGACAGGCACTATGCTATTAAGCTAAATCCCATGCCTCCTCCCCTTTTTATCATCTCAGTAGATACAGAAAAAGTATTTGAAAGTCCAACATCCATTCCTGATTTTAAAACCCTAAATAAAATTGTAATATAGCATCCATCTCTCATTCCGATAAAAGCTATCTATGACAAACCAACATTCAACAACACACTAGTCAGTCTCCTTAAACTGCCATTACCTAAAATGTTAGTTGGATACTGAGAGCAGAGCCATGAGCAGCATTCTCTGACAAACCTTCCTCTTCCAGGCTCGCCAGCCTGCCAGATCACACCTCATTAGCAACTGACCAGCAACTTGGAGATGAGCAGAATGAAAGGCCAGCAGCTCCAGGTGCCAAGCCTCACAGAGAACTCGAAGTCATCGCCAAGCACCATGGTGAACTCAACGTCATTCTAAGTCAGAGGGAAACACTTTCATTCCTTGATCCCTCATTTTCTAAATCTAGAGCCTGAGAAGTAATTAAACTACTTCTTAGGGAAAGCCACTGATTTCCTGTAGCAAAGCATCTCTGTCGATAAATAATGTCTTCAACTACGAGTATTGGGAGCCCTGACAAGTGCCGGCTTAAGCATGTGATATGTCACTGGCTAAAACTGAGGCACACAGCAATCCTATTGCATAGATGACTGAGAAAGTAGAGCCCTGGTTTTTTCAGCTGTTATGTGCAGTCAAACAGGGGTAAAGGAGCATGTTTTACTAGGTTAGGACTAAACATTATCTGCTACAGTGACTGTTGCACTCAATTGCTCTTTCCCTAGAAGTTAGGTCTTTCAACAAAAAGTTGTCTCATAGATACTGCATCATCTTACTCTGGGTGGACTTAAACTGCCAGATGTCTATAGTCGATTGGCTTGTCTTAATGCCCGCTTGTGATGCTTCTCTCCTTTAGGGCACTCTCCTACAAAAATAAGGCAGGTTCTTATATGTGATTCTGTATTGCAAGTTTGTCCTTTCTCATTTTCACCCATATTCTGATGTTCTCTACAAACTAAATATAAATATAAACACAGTGTTTTGTTGTGTTTTGTTTTGCTTTCCTTAACAGTGACAAAGTTTATTTAAGAAAGTGAGGGAGAAGCTGGCTCTGCAGAGGGAGCTTGGGCTGAGTGAGAGGAAAAATCAAGATGAAAGTATACCCTGCAGGAAGCCAGTGAACTATCGTGATGAAAGCCATGCTAGCCTAAACTCGGTGATTTCAATGAGAGCGCCTCTAGAGTACATTCCCCTCCTCACCAGTAGAATCAGTAAATGTGACTTCATTTGGGGGAAATTTCATCTGCAGATGAAATTTAGGATCTTGAAATAGAATCATATTAGATTACCAAGTGGCCCCTAAATCTAATGACAAATATCCTTAAAAAGGCACATGACAGTAACAAAGGGAAGGTCGTACGAAGTCAGGGGGGGTGGTGGGATTAGGTAGCCACACCCGAGGAAGGTCTGTAGCCACCAGAAGCTGTGAAGAAGAATTCTCACAGTCTTTAAAGGAATCCCAGCCCTGAAAACAGCTTGACTTTGGACTGCTGGCCCCAGAACCACTTGGAAGGATGCTTATGGAAATGCTAGAAAATGAATAAAGTGACCAAATATTTTATTAGTTAGTAAGTCAACAAGTCCTTCCAGTTTTGTGTATAGAACTCAGAAATCAATTCAAGTCTAGGTCAGCTTTTTTTCCCCCTCATTTTTACATCAAAACTAATTCTGGCTTTTGTTCAAAGTTCACAAAGTATGGCAATTCAATAAAAAGGAGCCTTTACCCATTAATCTCCCAAACTGTGGATTCAGTCCAGCTAATTTCCCATGTATTTTTTTCCAGGGCAATAATTTTATCAGTCTTTGTTCCAAATTCAGATGAATTTTCCCTTCTACTGTGTCTTTCTTAATAGATTTTAATGGTAGCAGAGTACATTTTCCCAGCTCCTAAAATTTATCTCCACACCAAGTGTGGTAAACCAAGAAAAGCTGGGCAATTTAAATGTCCCATTTGAGTCTGAGTCCATTTGTGTCT
>PVIC010043673.1:0-15328 GCA_004025085.1 Thryonomys swinderianus
CCCTGTCTAAAAAAAAAAAAAAAAAAAAAAAAAACAAAAAAACAAAAAAAACATCGTCAAAATGGCTATACTCCCACAACTATTATATAGATTCAATGCAATTCCAATTGAAATTCCAACGGTATACTTCACAGAGCTAGAGAAAATAATATAAAAATTCATCTGGAAACACAAGAAACCTAGAATAGCAAAAGCAATTCTAAGCAACCACGACATGGCAGGGGGTATTACAATCCCCAATTTAAAACTCTACTAAAAGCCACTGTGATAAAAACTGCATGGTACTGGCAAAGTAACAGACCTGAGGACCAGTGGAATAGATTAGAAGACCCAGAAAGAACTCCAGATACACTAAGCCACCTTATCTTTGACAAAGGAGCCAAACATCCCCAATGGGAGAGAGACAGCCCCTTTAACAAATGTTGCTGGAAAAACTGGGCTTTAGCCTGCCAAAAGCTAAAGCTAGACCTATCTCTTTCACCATGCACAAAACTAAACTCACAGTGGATACGAGATTTAAACATTAAAACAGAAACAATAAGCCTGCTGGAAAACAGGCTAGGTAAAACTCTTGGAGACACTGGCTTAGGCAGAGACTTTATGAATAAAACCTCTATAGCACAAGAACTAGCAGAAAGAATCAACAAATGGGATCTCATTCTAATGAAAAGCTTCTGCACAGCAAAAGAAGTCACTGGCACTGCTAAAAGACAACCAACAACATGGGAAAAAATCTTTACTAGCTGTTTATCAGACAAAGGGCTATTATCTACAATATATAAAGAACTCAAACAGATCAGCCTCCCCAAGTTTAAAGACCCAATTCAAAAAAGGGCATCTGAAATGAACACACACTTCTCAGAGGCAGAAGTCAAAGCAGCCACGAAACATATGAAGAAATGTTCAACATCACTGGTCATTTGAGAGATGCAAATGAAAACAACACTGAGATTTCATCTCACTCCACAAAGAATGGCCGCGATCACAAAATCAACCAACAATAATTGCTGGCCTGGTTGTGGGGAGAAAGGAACCCTTCTACACTGCTGGTGGGATTTACAGACTTGTGCAACCATTGGGGAGATCTGTGTGGAGATTTCTCAGAAAACTAGGACTAGGGGTCCCATTTGACCTGGCCATCTCCCTGCTAGGAATATACCCAAAAGAATTTTAAAAATCACATTGGAAATACAGATGTACACCCTTGTTCATAGCAGCTCAGTTCGTGATAGCTCAATCTTGGAAACAACCCAAATGCCCATCCACTGGAGAGTGGATAAAGAAGATGTGGTTTTTTTTATAAAATGGAGTATTACTCTGCCATAAAGAATGACAAGATCGATCCATTTAGGTGCAAATGGAGACACCTGGAGGGTATACTAATAAGTGAAATCAATAGATCACAGATAGACAAATTCTGGATCTTCTCTTTGGCATGAACAACTGTAGATGCAAATGAGCTCCAGAAAGTATGACAGCTTTTATAGAGTGGGAAATTTCCATGCGAAACTTGGTGTGGGAATATGATGAGGGGAAGGAATAAATATGATACAGAAAGAAAATAAAAGAGCATGTATAAAGGTGGTGCAGAGGTGTGGGTGGGTAGGGATATGGGTAAAAATGAGAATTAACTTGTGTCATATACTGGTACAAATTCCCCAATGTTATACGTGATTTTGAGATGTATATAAATTGTACCAATAAAGAATTCAATTAAAAAAAAGAATAATAAATTCAAGATTTTAAAATAAGGTAAGTATATTATTATTAAACACTATGGTAAGTATATTGTCGTTAAAAACTATACTTAATATGTGAAATGTAACAGTGAAAAAACTAGATGCTGTGTGGTGATTTTCTGTGATTTGGTTTCCCAAGAAAATAATTAGATATTTTGAGAATTGCCTGTTAAAATTCTTGTATAATAAAATATTAACTTGTTCAGAGAGTGGGGAAAAAAATAAAGAATAAAACTCTGGGGCGGGAGATTTAGCTCAGTGGTTCTGGCGGCTGCCTCACAAGTGCAGGTCCTGAGTTCGATCCCGGTAACCACATACAATGCTGGGCATGGTGACTCACGCCCACCAGCAATCAATACCACATACCACAGTGCCGGGCATGGTGGCTCATGCCTGTAATCCCAGCACTCAGGAGGCAGAGGCAGGAGGACTGCAGAGTTCAAGGCTTGCCTGGGCTACATAGTGAGCTTAGGACCAGCCTGAACTACAAAGCAAGACCCTGTCTCAAAAAAAAAAAATACTCTGAAATTCTATAACACCAAATTTTTGTTATCAATAAAGGAAATGAGCAACAATAAAAATAAATGTTTTAGGCCCTAAGAGATTACAGAATAGAAAAAAAAAGACAAAAAAGAGTCTAATTTTGAGAACACTGATACTGATAATTCAAATTACTCACAAAACAGTGTTAAAAAATTAATGATCAAATTTTTGTTCTCAAAATGTTTGCCATGCATGGAAAAGAGAATATACATAAAAAGTTAAACGTAGCTGATTATTAAGTTACACACAACTTTTAGTTTCTTCATACATTTCTATGCATCACAGATTCTCCTTTTAAAAAAGTAAAATAAAATTTCTTTGAAAGACTAGAAGGAAACAAACAGTTAAGAAATCAAGCAATCTGGGGCCGGAGATTTAGCTCAGTGGTTCCAGCGCCTGCCTCGCAAGTGCAAGGTCCTGAGTTCGATCCCAGTAACCACATACAATGCTGGGCGTGGTGACTCATGCCCACCAGCAATCAATACCACATACCACAGTGCCGGGCATGGTGGCTCATGCCTGTAATCCCAGCACTGGGGAGGCAGAGACAGAAGGATTGCTGAGTTCAAGGCTTGCCTGGGCTACATAGTGAGCTCTGGGCCAGCCTGAACTACAAAGCAAGACCCTGTCTCAAAAAAAAAAAAAAAAAAAAAAAAAGAAATCAAGCAATCAACTATATCCACTTAAAGAAAATTTCAGCCATTACATTAATTCAAAATAAGTATAGATTTCTTCATTGTAGCGCTCCAAATAAAGTTTGTAAATGAGGGCTGGGTATTTAGTTCAAGTGGTACTATGCCTACCTTGGAAGCACAAGGACCCAAATTCAATCCCCAGTACCACAAAAAAAAAAAAAAAGCTTATTAGTGAATTTAAATTTATTTAAACTATTTAGACTCAATGAAGCTGGATGTGGTTACCATACTTGTAATTCCCAACACCCTGAAGGCTGCAGTAAGAAGATACTAGGTTCCAGTACAATCTGAATGATTCAGTGACTTAGCAACACCTTGTCTCAAGACAAAAAATAAGAATTAGGAAAAAGGCTGGGGATGTAGCTCAGTGCAAAAGACAAGTTCAAGCTTCAGTACAAAAAGAAATATTTTTAAAATACCATACATATCACAAAGCATATATAACATATGTATTATGTGTATAATGTGTATATCCACACTGAACATATATATACCTAAATGAACCAATTGCTACCTCCCTTGAAGAAGTAGGTTTCCTTCTCTACCTTATTCCTGAAAGGACTTAACATGCTACATTCCTTAAATCAATCTTTGTATGTTCAACTGTGGGGCTCTCAAAAATGACATAACTTATCTCTTCACACTGTAAATTTATTTAAAATCTCTATGGTGATAATCAAGTTAAAATGAGTGTAAGATAGTGGGCCAGTCCAATACAACTATCCTTACACAAAGGGCTCATTTGGACAAATAAAGATATGGGAAACAACCTGGAAAGAAGAGAGACAACAAATGCCCAAGGAATCCCAAAGCTAATAGATACACCTGGAACAGACCCTTTTCTAGTATTTACAGAGTAAACATGGCCCACCAACATTGATTTTGGACTTCAGGCATCCAGAATCATGCAGCAATAAATGTATTATTCCCAGCCACCCAATTTATCATACCTATAGGATGTCCTAGAAAACCAATACATCATCTTTATATTTCATATAACCTGATGCCCTAACAGCCACTATCTTTTAAAAAGACCTTGGATTAAAGGATAATTATATCATTTGAAGACATACAACATACAACTAATTTATATCACCATTTCAATTTGTTTTCAATTTTCTTACAAATGTCTTCTGTATAAATGTATCATTTAACTAAAATGATATACTTTCAGGTGACTAATATAACTAAAATCTCAAAAATAGTTCCAACTTAAAAGTATAAGCATTTAACATAAACTAAAATTTATGTGTCATAAACACAAAAGACCAACAAACTGACACATAATTTTAAAAAATGTTGAGCCAGGTGTGGTGGCTCAAGCCTGTAATCCCAGCACTCAGGAGGCAGAGACAGGAGGATTGCTGAGTTTGAGGCTTGCCTGAACTACATAGTGAGCTCAGGGCCAGCCTGAACTACAAAGCAAGACCTTTCTCAAAAAAAAAAAAAAAAAAAAATGTTGAAAGTACAAGGTAAGAAAACCAATTTTTTAAAATTTTGTGATGCTAGAGATCAAACTCACAGCCTCTCATGTTAAGAACATACTCTCAACCAAGCTACATCTCTGGACCAAGGAGAAAATTCTAAAGCAAATAAAGCAAACGGGATGTATCACTTACACAAGAACTCCAGTAAGACTAATGGCTGACTTAGCAGCAGAAATCAAAGTAGCTAAAAAGCAATATAAGATATTCAAGTGTTCCAAGAAAAATAAGCCAACAATCATGGATGCTAAAATTGTCTAAGCTTTCAACCTAAATAAAATAAAGACTTCTTCAGATTCCAAATCACAATAAAGAAAAAAGAAAAACCTGACAATCTTAAAAAGAAAACAGGCTGTAAGCTAGTAACCTCAATGCTCATAAACAACAAAAAAGAAGAATACTAGTAACAGGAATTGTTTAATTATAAATGACATTATAAATGTTTTTTCCTCTTTCCTCCCTTCATTGATTGATAAAGCAAATATCCAAAACCCTAAAATTGTGAACACCAACATGACACAACAAATAAAAATTTCCACACCTGACCTCATATGATAGGTCACAGTCAAACAAATGTACACTAAAACTATTGCATAACACTAACTTCAGTTTCTGAGTATGATATGTATATAAAACACAAATTCTATAGAGTTGAGTTCCATACCTAAGAGATCTAATTATGTATATGCAGCGATCGCTTCTCGGCCTTTTGGCTAAGATCAAGTGTAGTATCTGTTCTTATCAGTTTAATGTATATGCAGCAAATACTCCAACATTCAAATAATTCAAAATCCAAAACTTCTAAGCATTTCAAATAAGGAGTACTCTCTGTAATATATTTACTAAGACAGCACAGACATGTAAGGTTTAGTGGGTTAATAAAATGGATGATAAAATACTAATTATAAAAATATACTACTGAGTTTATAATGATATATAAGAATGACACCATAAAAAAAGGGAAAAGGACTATCCTATATAGGTACTATATCAATATATCAGTAGAATTAAACTAATATAAATCTGAATGCACTTGGCAGCCTACCTAATAACCCCAACACTCTAGAGCCTGAAGGAGGACAGAGAGTTCAGGTCCAGCCTGGGCTAGATAAGTGAGACCTAGTCTTTTTTTCCAAAACAAAAAAAGTAGGGAAAAAAATGCTACATTAGAAAATATTAATTTAATGTACACACAAAAAAGCCCAGGCCTGGGCCAGAAATTTGGCTCAGTGGTTCCAGCACCTGCCTCACAAGTGCAAGGTCCCTGGTTTGGTCCCTGGTTCAATCCCTGGTAACCACATACAATACTGGTGGCCACGCCCACTGGCAATCAGTACCTCATACCAAGACGCCGGGCTTGGTGGCTCAAGCCTATAATCCCAGCACTCAGGAGGCAGAGGCAGGAGGACTGCTGAGTTCAAGGCTTGCCTGGGCTACATAGTGAGCTCAGGGCCAGCCTGAACTACAAAGCGAGACTCTGTCTCAAAAAAAAAAAAAAGAAAAAGAAAAAAGCCCAGGCCCACAGAACTTCACTCATGAGTTTCATCAGACTAATTTCAACTCTTTAGAAACTTGCAAAAAATAGAAGGCTCAATTTTTTTTTTTTTGAGACAGAATCTCACTTTATAGCTCAAACTGGCCCTGAGCTCACTATGTAGCCCAGGCAAACCTAGAGCTCAGCAATCCTCCTGCCTCTGCCTCCCAAATGCTAGAATTATAGGCGTGAGCCACCACGCCCAAGCATTATAGTATGTGGTACTGGGCCGGAGGGTTAGCTCAGTGGTTCCGGCGCCTGTCTCGCAAGCACGAGGTCCTGAGTTCGATCCTGGAAACCACATATAATGCTGGGCGTGGAGACTCACGCCCACCAGCAATCAAAACCTCCTCATACCACAATGCCGGGCGTGGTGGCTCACGCCTATCATCCCAGCACTCAGGAGGCAGAGACAAGAGGATTGCTGAGTTCGCGGTGGCTTGCCTGGGCTACATAGTGAGCTCAGGGCCAGCCTGAACTACAAAGCGAGACCCTGTCTCAAAAAGCAAAAAAAAAAAAAAAAAAAACCTATGAATAATAAAGTTGCCAAAAAGTTAAAAACTTCAAGATATTCTTTAAAGATAAAGATATTAAAGGAAATAAAACAAAAACATACTATATCCATGGGTTGGAAAATGTTAAAAGAAAAAAAAGGTAATACTGTACTGTATTTTACAAACTGATCAACAGATTCAATGTAATCCCTATCAAAATCCTTGCTAATTTTCTAGAAATCAACAAACTGATTTGAAAATTTTTATGGAATTCTAAAAGAGACATATCTTATGCAAATGGGAAAAGGACAAAATGACAAAACAATCTGTGAAAGAAAAAGTTGAAGGAATCTCCATGATTTCAAAACTTAGGTCAAAATAATGGTAATCAAAGCAGTACAGTACAGATGAATGGAACAGGTTCCAGAAATAAACTCGTGTATCTATGGTTGAATGATTTCAACAAGGGTGTCAAGTACCTTCAATGGGAAAAACAATCATCTTTCTACAACTGGTACTGGGATAACTGAAAATTCTTATGTAGCAGAATTAAGTTACACATTTTCTCTAATACTACATACAAAAACCATAACACTCTTTTAAAAAAAATTTTTACCAGTACACATTTGCTATACATAATGCTTACATTCATTTTAACAAGTAGATACATGTATTAAATGTAACTTGATTCTTTTTATTCCTCTTCCCCTCTCAACTCTCCTTCCTCTACCTTTAAATTCCCTCATCATTATTACCTTAGTTCATCCTTGCAACATGATGATAATCATCTGGAATTGTTAGTACACATACAGGGCACATGTACATAAATCTTTCTATACCTCCCCTGCCCCAACTGGGTTTTTTGTCCCCTTTCATTTGCATAAGACCTTCCTATTTCCTTTTATCATTTATTTTGTTCTTTGTACTCTGAATTACTGAAATGAAAGAAACTACATAGTATTTAAGCTTGTATATCTAATTTACTTCACTTAATGTTATATCTTCAAGGTAAACCCACTTCCTTACAATGATTCAAATTTATTCTTCTTTATAGACAAGCATTATTCCATTATGTATAGATACATGTTACTTATCCATTCATCTGTTGATAAACATATAGCTTGCTTTCAAGATTTAGCTATTATGAGTTGTGCTGATATAATCATGTGTATGCACGTATCACCGTAGTATGATATCTTTTCCCAGCAGCCAAGACAGCATTTATTATTTGACAACTTGATGATAGTCAGATAGCCACTCTTTCTGGAGACAAAATCTCAGTGACAAACTCAAGTTTTTAAAAGAAAGCACATGCTCTGGCAAAGAACTGGCCTAAGATCCTTTGCAAAGAATTATAAAATATACTCATAACACCAAAAGCATCAGCAAAAAAAAGAACAAATCAGACTTCATCAAAATCTAAAACTTCTGTGCTTCAAACAGTGTACCAAAATAAAAAAAAGAAAAGCTATCCCACAGAATGAGAGGAAATATATGCAGAAAAGGTATGTGAGAAGGGACCTTACTATAAACAATTCTTACAAAAAATATGGGCAATCTAATTTCTAAAAAAAGGAAAGGGTATAAATAGATTTTCCTATGAAGATGTACAAATGGCCAATAAGTAAATGAAAAGGTGTTCAATATCCATAATCAGCAAGGAAATGCAAATCAAAACCACAATGAGATATTAATTCACACCAACAGGATAGCTAGAATCACAAGCACATAACTGAGAGGTGCTGATACAGACATACAGAAATCAAATGCTTATACACTCACTGTTGGCAAGAATATAAAATGGTGTAGTCTCTCTGGAAAGTAGTCTGGCAAATTCTCAAATGATTAAATATAATTACTATGTGACCCAGCAATTCTACTCCATATTGAATATATTGAGAAGAAAACATATATTGAAAAGAAAACATGTCCACACAGAAGCTTGCACCCTTTTGTTTCATAGCAGCATTACTTAGAAAAACCAAAAGGTAAAAATAATTCAAATGTCCATCAATGCATAAAATGTGGTAGGTAAATATAATAGAACATTTGTCTATTACACATTATAACATAGATGAAACTTGCAAACAACATGCTAAGTGAGAACAGCCAGTCCTAAATATATAAGAAAATATACACCTATAAAGTCAATGAGTGGATGTCTAGAGCAGGAGGGGGAATAAAGGGAAAGCAGAGACAGTGGGGAAAGAAGGATGACAGATAAAAGGCAGGAAGTTATCTTCTGAGATGATGCAGGTGTTCTAAAGTTGACTATGGTAAACTGAACAACTCTGAAACAATTTTAAATAGGTGTCTTAGTTACTTTTCTCATTGTTGAACAAAGTAACTGAAGTTCAAAGAGAAAAGGTTTATTTCAACTCACAGTTTGTGGGAATTAGGGTGTTTCAGTTCATAGTCAGCTGGATGCAAGGCAGGGTGGCATGGCAAAGGGATATCAAAGAAGAGAAATAGTTCGTGGTGTGGCAAGGAAGGCAGAAGGTTGTGAAAAGCAAATAGAAGCAGTAGCCTTTTTTCTGTTCCTTTATAATCCATCCAGGCTACCCCACTTTTGGGTGGTACTACCCAAACTCAGAGTAGGGCACCCTTAATCCCAGCATTTTACACCCTGTTCTAGCCACCTTGCAAACTTCAAACCTATGACCACAGGAGGCTTTGAGGGGTTGAGGGACATTTAGCTACAAGCCATTATAATAGGTAAATTGCATGACTTCTGTTATATTTCAAGAAAGCTGTTTTATGAGAAAATAACGTTACGTCAACTTTCTAAGCCTTTTTTAATTTCTGTCCTGAACATTTAAACTTTGCAGTATTCAAAATTCAAAATCACTTTTAAAGTTCTCAATATAAATGTAGCTGTTTATATAAAATGGCTATATACACATGTACACAATTACAAAGTGAGATAAAATATTCTGTAGTTTCACACTGTTAGTTCTATAAATCTAGTAAATGTTCCAAAAATTGAAATGACAAGTGGATCTCTCACTTCTGTAATGATAAAAAGTTGTGACAGATTTGAGCTACAAATCTTGCTAATTTTTTAGGATTAAAGAACCAACCTCTCCTTTCATTCATAGCCCATCCTTACAGAGCTCGGATACACACTTTCAGGTACTGTTTTCTGCTGAATGTGATCTGAAGTCTTATCTCCCCAACATGACTCTATCTGCCTTTCAGAACAAGACCCACTCTTGTAGCCACCAGTTCACTCAGCACAGTCCACAGATAAATTTACTGGTTCTTTTTTCTCTTCTTTAAATGTCTTCCCTTACTCTCTCCTGCTGTTGGCCTTCTTCCAGATTTGTAAGAAAAATGAAAAATAAAAAAGTCCTGAAATGTCCAGAGTTGTGAAGGGGTTTTTTCATTTGTCTGTTTTTGGTTCCATCCTGTTTGTCTTAAGTTTACTGAGATTTCAAACCTAATTGTAGCAGTTCTTTAATAAATCACAAATAAAAATCTTTCAAGATTTTACAATCCCCAAATTAAGTTTCTTCTGATATTAACTTTAACCTCATAGGAATATCCCATGTTTTCCACTTTGCATTAAGAAATATGGTATCTCAAATCTCCTTATTTGATTTTTCCATAGGAGACACAACCTGTTTTAAGTGTCTTCTCTAAATCTTATACATTTTGTTTTAATGAAACCAAACCACCAGGGAATTATAAATACAAAAAAAGTTTTCATCCACTCTTAAAATCCTAAAATGTATTCTACACATTCCCTGGGGAGTAAAGCCACATGGTACAGATATAATCCATTTTATCCATTTTAACTGTAACCTCAAATGAGACAAAACCTATACTGACTTATTTAAATTGAGGACATACTAGTAGGTAATCTGTTGTATCTCTATTTCCCTTCTGCTGTGAATGAGGGTGTACTAACAGTATTTGAAGTCAAAAGCTCCCATTTTGCCAGCTCTATAACTAGAACAGATAACAACCACCTCTTAACATTGACATAATGCAAAAGGTCCATCTGTAAATTCACTCAACTTCCTCTCTCAAAACTCATTATAAGCAGATCAGAAATCAATTTTCTATACCTGAAAATATGCCAGTTTCTTTACTGAAGTTTTAATATGTACACACACTGTTGCAGTAGAAAAATAAGGAGCCCACAAAATGTACCTGTGCATATGTTATGCTATCTGGGAATGGGGAGAATTAAGGTTGCAGAAGGAATTAAGTTTGCTAAAATCAAGACCTTAATTTGTTTGGGAGATTGTCCTGGTTTATCCAGGTGGGCTCAATGTAATAGTAAATGTCCTTTTAGGAGGAAAGGGAGGGCAGGAATCACTGACAAAAGGATATGAGATAGTGGACAGTCACTGCAGCTTTAAGATTTAGGCACACTGGGGCAGCTCCTATAAGGTGAAAAGGACAAAGAAAATAGACTCTGCTGGCTGTATATAAAATGTACCAATAAAGAATTCAATTTTAAAAAAAAGAAAATAGACTTTTCCCCAGACCATCCAGAAAGGAACACAATCCAGTTAACATCTTTGTCAGAGCTCAATAAGACTCTTCAAATTTTTAATCTCCAAAACTGTAAAATAAAAAATGTTATAAGTGGGCTGGGGATTTAACTCAGAGGGTTTTTGCACCTGCCTTGCAAACAAAAGGTCCCTAGTTTGATCCCCAGTAACCACACACCACCATACTGGGCATGGTGACTCATGCCCACCAGCAACCAGTAGCACACACCACAATGCAGGGCATGGTGGCTCATGCCTGTAATCCCAGCATTCTAGAGGGAGAGACAGGATTACTGTAAATTTGAAGCTTGCCTGGGCTACATAATGAACTCAAAGGCAGCCTGAAGTACAGAGCAAGACCCTGTCTCAAACAAAAAAAGGTTACAAACTACTAAATTTGTGATTATTTGTTACAGTCTCAATTGGTAATTAAAATATATGTATGAATGGTTTGATTCATCTTCTTAAACATTACTAATAGAATTAAATGCTCTAGTATCTCTAAAATCTTAAAATGCACCTTGTTAGCTCATCTAATTTTCTGAATTGCATGCTTAAGAATTTAAAGTTACCTTTTTAAAGAAAAAGGAGAAATATATAATTTCAAAATGGAACATACTAAAAATGGAAAAGAAAAACTATTTTTAAAGTATTAGTAGATAATTAGTCATCTTGTTAATTATATTCCAGCACTTGAGAAACTGAAGCAGGCAGATTCCAAGTTCAAGTCCTACCTGGGCAACTTAGCTAGACTGTCTCAAAATGGAAAGGGCTGAGGATGTAGCTCCATGATAAGGTCCTGGATTCAATCCCCGACAACAGGAAAAAAATTTGTAAGTCAGATGTAATTATTTTCACCAGAGTCCCAAGTACCCAATTCACCTGTAATATCACAAAAGTATGTCAAAGGCTCAACAATATTTTTACCCATTTTACATAGTTCACAAATTTCTATGTCACCTTTACATGCGTCTATGCTAATCTTCAGTATTTTATCCCAATGTTAGCATACATGCTGGTGAAGTGAGCAAGACTTATTTTTAAGCTTTAGCCTATTATTTTGGGAATAAAACTAAGAAAGTATTTTACAGATGCAAAGTTTATATCTATTTAGCTTTAAATATAACCAAAAAATCTGTATTACCTTTAAATTCTGTTTACATTTCTTTAAAAACTGTACAAGAAACTAAAACTCTATTCTGAACCATTAATGATGGATCTAGTTAATAACTAGTGCTAAAAACCACTAGGCGAAATGGTGCTTTGGTATTACATAACAGAAAAATGTTAACAATACTAGAATGGAGTGTCATCCTTACTAAGAGATCAGACATTATGAGCCATACTGTAATGTGAATAAAAAAAATTTATACCAGTATCATCTATGTTTTTTCACCACTACCTGTCATCCTTAGTCCAAAAATGAGTAACAACAAGGAATACAGATCAAGGATCTAGATCCACCAGATGACAGAGTAAACAAGACATAAAATACTAAACATCACTAAGGGGACACAACCAGCAACATGAAAAATGCACATACAAACAAACAAAAAAATCTATGGAAAAATGTGATTTCAACTGATGAACTATAATAAAAAAGGAACATTTCATATTTAAGAGATACAACAACAAAATATGGCCCCAAATATATGAAATTATTTGAGGTAAGTAATTTCAATAACGATTAGAAATTTGAAGGCATTAAGGCATAGTGTATCTGTGTGTACGTGCATTGAAGAGTAAATGATATTATACTTTTCAGTGAGTAGGACAAAGTATTTATACCTACATGAGCCGCAATATAGTCCAACAGCAAAAGCAATAGACTGAATACAGAGACTTCAGATAGAATCCAAAATCCAAGTTATGACAGTATGAAAACAATGTATTTTTACATACATTCATTTTTCTCTTCTGGAAAAAGTGCCTGTTTCACAGATTTTTACATCTGTCATTTCAAAAAAAAACCCCACAACTTTAACAAATCTGAACTAAATTACCAAACGATGTAAATCCTTTTTACTTCTGAACTCTAATTTGTTTCTTGTTAGGTGTTTTAATTTACATTCTCATCTCCCTTCCAAGCCTAACTTTCCTTTCAACTGCCTTTCAAGCCCAACAGACTAAAGAGGGAGGATCCCTTGAGCCCAGGAGGTGAAGCAATCCCATTTCCTTAAAAACCTTTCGTATCTCGGGCCAGAGGGTTAGCTCAGTGGTTCCAGCGCCTGCAAGCACAAGGTCCTGAGTTCGATCCCAGTAACCACATACAATGCTGGGCATGGAGACTCACGCCCACCAGCAATCAATACCACATACCACAGTGCTGGGCATGGTGGCTCATGCCTGTAATCCCAGCACTTGGGAAGCAGAGACAGGAGGATTGCTGAGTTCGAGGCTTGCCTGAGCTACAATGTGAGCTCAGAGCCAGCCTGAACCACAAAGCGAAACCCTGTCTCAAAAAAAAAAAAAAAAAAAAACTTTTATATCTCATCAAATTGCCTTTCCTACCACTCCCAAAACTTCCTCCTGTTCATCTGAACTTCACTCAAACACATCAAAACCTTTCCTACATCAAGTTTACATCACTAGTTACCTTCATACATTCAAGTCTGGTCTCCCCAAGGAGACCTCTCAGCCTTTGAACTGAAACTTAGCTTTATATCCCATTTCTAGTACACAACCCATACAATGAAGATTCCCTGATATTAATGGGCCTGACTGTGCTACTTTTGTTAGGGGATGTTAAAAATACTATGTTGTGTCAGGACTAACAAACTAGTGCAACTGGTACTCTATCACCAAACATTTCAGTATGATAGGCACTTATGAAAATGGAAAATTAAAATGTGCAGTTTCAGCACAAGATGAAACAACATAATGACGACAAAAAAGTTTACTACAGGCTGAGGATGTAGCTTAGTTGTAGAGCACTTGCCTAGCACTGGTGAAGCTCTGGGTTCAACACCCAGCACTGCAAAAAAAGAAGAAAGGGGGAGGGAATTGAGGACAGGAGAGGAAAAGGGAAAAGAAGAGGTCCACTACACATAAGGCAAGTCGCAAATAAAACTTGCAGAACTAATTTTATTTGCAGGTGGGGTGCGGAATTTTATACACACAAGATGGTAGTTTGTGTCTGTAAAGGTAACATCCAGCAACACACACCCCCAACCCCTACTAATAATCACCTCTTGGGAAAGGACTGTCTTAGACAGGTTTTTCGTTTCACTTCATAGAAATTTGTGCTTTCTAAAATAATAAGTGGGCTACAGTAGTGTGGGCCTGTAGTTCCAGTGACTCAGGAGGTAAGAGGGGGAGGATCCCTTAAGCCAGACCAGCCTGGATTAGTGAGACTACATCACAAACAAGTAAGTAAACTTTTTAAAATGCAGAACTAAAAATATACCATTTTTCCAAGGTAATCAGATGTCACAACCTATGTTGTTGAAGGTCCTCTCAAAAGTCTGTTATGCAAGCTGTCCCTGACTTGATTTCCTTTGTGTTTGGAAGATGCAGAGAATAAAGATAACCTCCTGGGAACATCCTGATTAGAGGATGCTGCTGATCAAATTAACTCCTTGAGACACTCTGCAATGACCTTTCTATTTTACACTTGTTGTTTTGTGAGGAAACATGCAACTGTTTAGATAGCTTAGCCTTCTTCTATGTGCCATACCTGCATTCTACGGTTTATCAGAAGGAAGGACAGGAAGTTTAGAAAGATAGTAAGAACGACCGGATGGTGTCAGGATGATATGTTCCTTTGTGCTTACACACTATTTTTGCCTGCAAAAATAAAGTTTGCCAGGCCACAGATTTAGCTCCGTGGTTCCCACTCCTGCCTAACAAGCACAAAGTCCTAAGTTCAATACCCCGTAACCACATACAACAATACTGGGTGTAGTGACTCACGCCACCAGCCATCAGTACTATATACCACAATGCCAGGCGTGGTGGCTCATGCCTGTAATGCCAGCACTTGGGAGACAAAAGGCAGGAGGACATGCTTGCCTGGGCTACATAGGGCCAGCCTGAACTACATACAAAGTGAGACCCTGCCTCAGAGTGAGACCCTGCCTCAGACAGTCAGACGGAAAGGAAAAGGGAAAAAGGGAAAAGGGAAAAGGGAAAAGGGAAGGGAAGGGCAGGGAAAGGCAAGGCAAGGCAAGGGAAGGCAAGGCAAGGAAAGGCAAGGCAAGGCAGGGAAAGAAAAGAAAAGGAAAGAAAGAAAGAGAGAGAAAGAAAGAAGGAAAGGGAAAGGGAAAGGGAAAGGGAAAGGGAAAGGGAAAGGGAAAGGGAAAGGGAAAGGAAAGGAAAGGAAAGGAAAGGAAAGGAAA
>PVIC010043674.1:0-15328 GCA_004025085.1 Thryonomys swinderianus
TCTCCAGAATTATCCAGCCTTTCCAGTCCATGTATTCCCAGAAACTTGTGCACAATGTTCACAGCATCTGTATTTGCAATAGCACCAAACAAAAAACAGGCTATACATCCATCGATGGATGAACGAACAAGCTGTGCAGTGTATGCAAAGGAGAATGCAATCTGACCCCATTACAATACGGATGGAGCTATGGGCAGAATGAAGCTATGCCATGTATGCGCCCATTTATATAAAATTCTGAGAAATGCAAATTAACCTGCAGCAGCAGAAAGCAGAGCAAGGCTGGCCTAGAGGGGAGAGGGGTTACAAAGCCACTGGGTTCTAAGAGTACTTTTTGGGGAGGCTGTACTGGGGCTTCAGTTGCACCTTCACGCTGAACTACATCCCTGGCTCTTTTTTTTTTTTTCTTGAGACAGGGTCTCGCTCTGTAGTTCAGGCTGGCTCTGAGCTCACTATGTAGCCCAGGCAAGCCTCAAACTCAGCAATCCTCCTGTCTCTGCCTCCCGAGTGCTGGGATGACAGGCGTGAGCCACCACGCCCAGCTCTCTGACCCTTTTTAAATTATCTTTCTTCTTTTGGGATAGGATCTTGCAAAGTTGCTAAGTTACTCAAACTGGGTTTGAACTTGTGATCCTCCTGCCTCTGTCTCCTAGACTGCTGTACTGCTGGCTCGTACCACCATGCCCAGCATCAAATTATATATTTAAATACAGACAACTTATATTCATTTTAACTCAACATGAGTTTGAAATTTGGGGAAATAACATAAGGCTGCTAACTTTTTATTTTGTCAAAAGAAATACTCTTCATAAACTATCATCTCAGTGGTAGAACACTTCCCTGGCATCTCCAAGCCGTTAGGCTTGTTTTTCAGTATTGTAAAAAGACAGGAAAAAAGAGAGGGAGGAAGAGGAGGTGGGAGAGAAACTACCAGCAATACTATGAAGATATGATGATCACAACCTTACACTGAAAGAGAGCCCTTCCCAAGACACACTGAAGACTCACTGTCTTTATCTTCCCACTGGGTAAGCACAGACCTGGCCACGGTCCGTGACCTCCGGCAGGAATGCAGCTGCGGGAAGCAAAGCCCTCCCCCACGGCTCCTGTCCTTCCCTGGCCGTGCCTTGGAGGCAGCAACCTGCCCTCCGTGGGGCTGGACTGCCACTTCACACTGCTTTTCTGTAGGAACTGCCCGCCCCAGGTCGTGCAGCTCTGCTTTGCACTGGACACAGCTCCACCCGCCAACACTGGCTCCTGCTGGTATTCGCTCAGGCTGAGGTCCACTGAGCCGAAGTGGAAATAAAGCAGTGCTCTACAGAAGACCACGAGATAGGCTAGAATCCTTCTGATACACAGCCAGAAGGCTGACTAAAGCTGAAGACACCATCAGGCAAACCCTAGAGGGAAACTGGGAAACGCCCAGTGGCCAGTGGCACTGCCTCGCGTATTACTGGTGTTCCGGTCTATACCCAGATGTCCCCCAAAGCTTCCTGCACTCACAGGTGGGTTTCGGGAGGTGGCTGGATCATGAGGTGCGATACTCACCAGGGAAGCAGCCCAGAGAAGAGTCTTACAGTCGGGAAGCCTGGGGTGAGAGGTGGGCCCCTGGGGTGCAGCCTGTAAAGGTTTCTCTCCCTCTGCGCTTCTCCTCATCCCCCTCCCCTGCGGGGGCCCGGGGGCCAGTCAACTATGAACTAAGACCTCTACAAACTGTGAAGCAAAATAAACCTTTCCTTCCTTAACTGGCAAGTGTTAGGTATTTCGTCCTAGCAACAAAGAAAGTAACCAAGAACACTGGTTTAGTGATAAAAATGGCCAGGCAGGGCTGGAGATTTAGCTCAGTGGTTCAGGCACCTGCCTTGCAGGCGCAAGGTCCTGAGTTCGATCCCAGTGACCCCATAGAATGCTGGGCCTGGTGACTCATGCCCACCAGCAATCAATACCACATACCACAGTGCTGGGCGTGGTGGCGCACACCTGTAATCCCAGCACTCGGGAGGCAGAGGCAGGAGGATTGCTGAGTTCGCAGCGGCTTGCCTGGGCTACATAGTAAGCTGAGGGCCAGCCTGAACTACAACAAAGCAAGACCCTGTCTCAAAAAAAAAAAAAAAAAAAAATGGCCGGGCAACCCTGACCCACACCATGTCGGAAGGGGGCCTCCCGTGCAGCCCCAGGGCCGTTTCTGCACATACACAACTGGAGCCAGTGTTGCAGCCGGCTGAACTGTGTCTGAACTGCCACAGCAGACACAGCCCTTGGCTCAGGGACCCTTAGCCCAGCCCACCCTGAGGGTCCATCTTCCTGGACTCCAGACGAAGGCTCCCAGCAGCATGTGCCTCCTCAGACTACCGCAGCTCTCCCCCAGGACTCCGGTTCCAACCATCTATAAACAAAGGGGCTCCTGTTCCCCTACCCAACAGGCTGCTCTGGGCCCCAACAAGGGAAGAATGGCTCGGCAGACGCTGCTGGAACGTTAATGAACACTGAGCCCCTGTGGGCGGTAGGGAATGTAACCCTTGAGGGCTTTCCGAAGCAGCTGCGAAGGTGTCCGACATGAAGTGCCAGGAGCCTCAGAAGGAGGCAAGAGCTACAAGCTGAGAAAACGTAAATATATAAAGACCTCACAGCTGCCTTGCCAGGAGGATGGCAGCTTACACACTTCCAGTCAGGATCAGGACTGTCATGTCGCAGCTAAATCAAGACCCAAAACATGGTTTCACTCTCCCCTTCAGAGAGGAGAGGACTCCTCACAAAGTTCCTGTGTCGCGTGGGCAGCACTGGAAAAGTCGTAACAGGAAAACAACTGCCTGCGTGGAAGAATCAGTGAGCATGTAAATTCTTCAGCCTAGAGCCACGCAATGCTGCACTCCAGATGCCATTCATGAGGCCACCTTTGGGAAGGAGGAGAGGGTTATGCAATGCTAGGAACAGCACACAGGCAGGCGTCTAGAATGTTCACCTTGAAACTTGTCCTACCGTGTCTCCCTCTGTGAGCAAAGCAATTTGCTGTGACAGTCACAGTAAAGGTTACACTTATGACTACAAAACAGGAAGATGGCCCAGGACAAAACAGAAACGTATCCTATCCACCAGTGCTTCTGACATGCGTTCAAGTCTGGCTCCTGAGCTCTTACGCTCATGCACACGCCGGGCACAAGCAGCACCAATTCTCTGTGTCAAGCTTTCTCACCTGCAGGCCAACCGTACCAAGAAGTATGGCCAGGCAGGCACTTGGCACGAACCAGCCTCAACAGATTCTAAATAAAGAGCCTTATGGTGGTGATAGTGAAGTAAAACTCCACTGTAGGGGTAAAGGCTACAGAAAACTGAGAGGCTGACAACAAACATGGTGCTGAGCAGGGCGGGGCGCACAGCCCCTCCCACCCGTAAGGGCACAGCCTTCCTTCTACCCCAGGCCTCAGGTTAGTCACACTCTGTCCACCCGACACCAGTGTAAGGTCCTGGCCTATTCTTTTCCTCGTGCAATTTCAGTTCTACCAACCACACCTGACATGTCGCGCACAGTCAAAGGATCATTGAATAAAGACTTATGAATCCATCAGAATAGCATGCAAAATACCTGAGTCATTTCTTGGGAGAAATTCAGAATTCTCTCAGGGCCCTCCATGAGGGAACTGCTGCTGGTCTGAGGGGGCTTCAGGTCCCCTCCGGGTTGTGCTTCCAGTGCACACCGCTGCCCAGTCGCACACCAGGGCCTGTGCCTATCCAACATGCCCAGCCTGAAAGGTGTGTGGCTGCCAGAGGGCATGCACCAAACACAAGGAAGGAAAAGGGCAACAATACACTTCTCCTGACCACCTGCCAGAAAAGGTCGGAGCCCAGAGCCATCTGAGGTTACCACTGTAGCAAGGGCAGAGGGGACACTCACTCACCCAGTGCGCACGGCAGCCGGTGCTGTCATGACCCCGCGCTCAAGAGGTCAGGCCCACAGATCACCAGAGCTGGGTTAGACCAGGGAGCTGGTCACAGAGCTCCTCCCTCGCTCACCTGCAGGCCCACGGCCCAGGGCTGGCACCAAGCCCGCCCACACTCAGCACAGCCGCCTCCCCTTCCGCTGCTGGCAAGAGAAGTTCTCCTATGGAAAAAGCCACTGCAGTCCCAGGGTCCCAAGCCGAGATTCCCCTCCACAACAGGAGCCTTTTTTTTTTTTTTTAATTTGAGACAGGGTCTCGCTTTCTAGTTCAGACTGGCCCTGAGCTCACTATGTAGCCCAGGCAAGCCTTGAACTCAGCAATCCTCCTGCCTCTGCCTCCAGTGGGCTGGATTACAGGCATGAGCTACCATGCCCAGCGTTGTGGTATCTGGTACCGGGGATTGAACCTGGAACTTTGTACTTGCAGAACAGGTACCAGAACCACTGAACTACAGGTGCCTTTTTTATTTTGGTACTCTCTGTGGAGCCGAACAGCACTGGCATTTCACTGACACTACCTCAGGAGGCAACGCCCACCCCAGTACTCCCTGAAATTTCTAGGGGGTCAAGAGTCTGTCGGTCACACTGTGAACATGAAGGTCTTGGAAGGCAGGGTGTGATGAAACCCCCCCTCTTATTTATCAGCAAGAACACAGGCTATTTTAAACTATTTCTAAATGCTGTAAACCTGTAAGTTCCTGGCAGAAGTAACAAACAGAGAAGCGTGGGTCCAAAATAGGAGTTCTGGAAATGAACGAAACACAAAGAAACTTCAAGGAAGGTGGCCTGTTGGAAGTCTCATGGCGCTATGTGACAGCCACCCCCCAACCAAGCAACTTCAGACCCAAGCTTACAAGAACAAGGAGAAAGAAATCCAAAGGGTAACAAAGCAGCACTGAGAGAGAATAACAGAGGATAAATCTGGAATCTATCATACCAACCGTTTCACTCAGTCTTCATAAAAGCAGGCACCCTCCTGCCCACTACAAGGCTCTATTGCCATGGGAACTCCGGGCCCATAACCCAGTCCCAGTTCTAAGAAGCAGAAGACACTAGAAGGGACAGCCGAGGAGCTCCCGCCCCAGCCCAGAACCAGCCTGTGTCAAGGGCCTCAGGGTCGGCTCCACCCCAGGCTGTGCCACTGGAGCCAAGTGGTGGCAGCTGAGCAGGAAAATCAAACAGGAAGCTTGGGGAGGACAAAGGGAAGCTAAGAGCCTGTGCCTCCAGGCCTCGGCCTTCACTAGCCTTCACAGAAACCCTAAGGATGACTTGGGCTTCCATCCAGCCCCAACCAGAGCCTTCACCACACACGAGCAGAGTTTTGCCGGTTGCCAAGGCAACAACAACCTGGCTGTGTTTAGGCATCTGTAGAAACCAGGGCAAAGTACAAGTTCCACACTTGTAATAAAAAAGCAGGCTGCCATCGCTTCTCGGCCTTTTGGCTAAGATCAAGTGTAAAAAGCAGGCTGCCAAGTACAAAGCCAGGCAGTACTCTAAGATGTGTTCTTACTGACAGGACAGACATGGGTGGGGGGAGAGGCAGGAAGCTCAGCCTCTGAGAGCCAAGGGCGCCAGCCTAGCCCTGGTCCCTGCCCTGAAGACACACCATGCTCCGGAACAGAACAGTGCTCACGCTGCTTCTGTGTAGTTAGTGACTGTTTCCTCTCATTTCTACCTTAGTACTGAGTGAAGTCTTTGCTTTGTGAACATCAGCTGCTCTTGGCTAGGATAAGAGGATAAACCAAGAAGAGCAAGTTTTCGCCCCTGTGAGGCCAGATAACTAAAGGAGAAATAGCCAGGAGGTGGGAGACAGGAGTAGGAGCCCTGGGGAGGGAACATGAACAAGGATACGAGAGCAGGGGCTGGTCTGACCATCGCAAGCCACCTGGACCCCTCCTCGGCCCTGCTAAGCACCTCGTCCTTTGCAGACCCTCCAGGATAGGCAACCAGGGAAATGGCATTCTGCTCAGTCCACAGCAAACAGTGAAGGGACAGCAGATGGACAGGTGAGTCAGCCACAGAAGTGGAAGGCCACGGTGATAAGCACCAATGCTGTCCACCCTACCTAAATGCTCCCTCTGAGAGGTTCATCTCCAGCGTCAAGGCGTGGCCAAGGCAGGTGCACACACTTGGGATCTCAGCAATCTGAGGCTGGATCACAAAGTTAGCAATTAGCAAGACCCTGTCTCAAAAAAAAAAAAAAATGAGAGCTATGGACAAAGTTCAGTGAAAAGGCCCTGAGTTCAATCCCCAGTATTTTTTTTTAAGTTTTTAAATAAGAAAGAGAGAAACAAATATCCATGACAGCAACACTCAGAAGCTACAGAGTCAAAGTCCAAAAGACCAAGAGACCTGACTACCCTGATCCTCCCACACCAGTGACTGAACTCAGACCTTGTACTTGTGAGGCAGGAGCAGCGCCATGAGCTACATACATCCTCGGCCCCTATCCTGACTTCTGAATGACACAACACGAACAACCTTGCATAGTCTTTTCCAGTGTGCACACTACAAGTATGGAAGACCAACCTAGGACAAGAGAGCAAGACTGTCAAAAGACTGCAACTATAATCATTATAACCTTGGCAAGGCAGGGCACTAGCTATGGTGATCACTAAGAAAGCACTAGGGATCGCTTTCTCTCCTGGGGGCCTGGGGCTGGGTACATGGTGGGCACAAACTCTGCCACCAAGTGACACATACCCCCAACCCTATTGAGGATTTTCTATCATCAAAGCCTCAAATTCAAGTGAAAGGATATTCAGAAATTTAGGAAGGAAATGTGACTCATTTAAGAAATCCTTACAAAAGTTTCTTATCTCATGTACTTAAAAGTTCAAAGGCCAAGGTACTTTAAAGAGAAAGAATCCTTTTTCCAAAAAATATGAGAAACAGACTTATAAAAGCAGGCTTTGGAAATGCTTTTAAGACACGTAAACCCTTTAATCCAAGATATCTTTCCCTGGTAATTTATCCTCAAAATAATGCAGCACATGAAAAAAAAGAGAAATGAAATTATAATCTGCAAACTCATCTACATTAGTAAAAAATGTGGAAACAACCTAAAATATCCACTACAAGGGACTATTTTAATCTCATTACAGTGGGTTAAAACAGCCACTAGAAGTCTTCTGGGGCTGGGAGAGCTCAGCAGGAGAACACTTGCCTAACAAGCACAAGGCTCTCAATTTGATGCTCTGCACCACAAACCAAGCAAGAAAACTCTATAAAGATGACACTATTAGTAGGGAAGCCATCTGATACTTAGCACAGGCCACACTCTCTCACTAGCTGTACAGAAAGAGGAAGGAGAATACATGCCCAGTGTCACAGGGTTCAGGGGGGAGGTTTAAAAGAAAAAAATCATGGAAAATATTTGACAAAATATTTAAGCGATTCTGAAGAACATAAATATAACAGCACTGATTAATAAAAAGAAGAGAGCCGACTGAAACCAGCGTAATCTTCAAATCCTCCAGCCAATTTGCAGCCTTGCACTAAGCAAACAATTTCCTGAACTGCAGCTTCCTCTTGGTCAGGCTGATCACTTCAAAGCACTGCTGAGGCACTCCTGTAACCCTGGCTCTTGGGAGGACAAGGCAGGAGGATGAGTTCAAAGGCAGCCTGGCCTACATACTCAGTTCAAGACCAGGCTGAACTGCAAACCGAGACCCTGTCTCAAAAAAAAAAAAAAGACACTGCTGAGGAGTGACAGGAGACCCATCTCTCTCGCCTCCTCTGAAGCCTGGTACCAGGAGGCGGTCACTAGATGGCAGCTACTGTTTGTTTTAGCCACAAGAAGACACATTAAAAACCATTATGCATGGGGAAGGTAAGCTGCAAAGAGCTCTGGATTTAGAAAACCGTATTTTCTTATGTTATTCTTGCAATTATTAAAAGATTGCAAAGCAAAAAAAAAAAAAGTCTTTTGGCACAAAAATGATTACCACAACCGGGCGTGGTGGCTCACACCTGTAATCCCAGCACTCGGGAGGCAGAAACAGGAGGATTGCTGAGTTCGAGGCTTGCCTGGACTACATAGTGAGCTCAGGGCCAGCCTGAACTACAAAGCGAGACCCTGTCTCAAAAAAAAAAAAAAAAAAAAAAGATTACCACAAGCACAGAAACTTACCTGTGCAAATGGTCTTCATTTGACATCACAACAGCAACAAAATAGGAAACCTTCGCAATTTTACAAGGTATACGGTAAGGGCAAACACTACAGAAATGCAATTTCTTCTCTCTGGACACATGGCACGTGACACATTTTCCTTTTTTTCTGGGGGGGGGACAGGGTCTCACTTTGTAGCTTAGGCTGGCCCTACATGCACTATGTAGCCCAGGCAAGCCTCAACTCAGCAATCTTCCTGCCTCCGCCTCCTGAGTGCTGGGATTATAACAGACGAGCCACCATGCCTGGCACTGTGGTGTGTGCTGATTGCCAGTGGGCGTGAATTACCACACCTGGTATTGTGGTATGTGACTACTGGGAATCGGGATTGAACCGGGGACCTTGGGCCTACTAGGGAGGTGCTGGAACCACTGGGCTAAATCTCCAGCTCCACGTGACACATTTTCTAACACAGGTGTGGATGCTAAGGGCCTCTGGAATTCTGGGTAGGCCATCCCCACTCTCTGCTCCCTCACCTAGTGGGACAGTGCGAGGGTAACCAAGTCACCTGGCAGCACTTCCTTCTATCCTAATTCCCTGCTACAGAAATTACTGAAGACTTTAAGATTATCTTACTCAGATTAGTTGCAGGTGTAGATCTACCATCAAACAAAAGCCCACATAGTTTACCTCATGTCTATGTTTGGAAGCAGGTGTGACTTTTCTAAAAGATTATTTCACACCCAAGCGCCTCCGAGTCCAGTTAATCAAGACAGCAAGACAGTGTCCTGAACAACTCTAACAATGACCCTAGGAGGCCACTTACTCTGTCCGCGCTTTGCTACTCAAAGAGTAAAAGCAGCAGTGTCCACCGTCTCGTTCTGAGGATTTGGTGAATGGGAATGTGAAGTTTCTGGTCAGGCTTCTCAGCGAACCCCAGCACAGGGGGACTACCCCAGCCTGTCTGTCCCTCCCACGGACCCCAGCCCCACCTGCGTCAGCCTCCAGCCTCCGTGTCTGATGATGGGCTTGCTGCTGCAGAGGTCACAGCTGGTTAATTAAAACGCCGTCCCGTCCCAGCGAACGGCGCCCAGGCAGGCCAGCTCCAGCAAACGAGCCAGCTCTAAACCCACTAATAGCAGCTTGGAGGTCCGTGTGGGGAGCAGAGCCTGCTCTGTGGTTCCTCTGGTGACCACAATTCGCAGTCCTGGTATGCTCAGCTGGCGACGACATAACTTGGTATAAAGAAACACAAACATAATTTAAAATGAGAAAATGGGCGGGGGGGTTTAGCTCAGTGGCACTGTGGTTAGCTGGTAAGCACGAGGGCCTAAATTCCAATCCCTGGTACCACCAAAAAAAAATATATATATATATTTTTCAAATAAATAAACATGAAAATGTTCATAAACTATAGTCTGAGCATCATTTTTTTTGTTTTTTGAGACAGGGTCTCGCTTTGTAGTTCAGGCTGGCCCTGAGCTCACTATGTAGCCCAGGCAAGCCTGGAACTCAGCAATCCTCCTGCCTCTGCCTCCCAAGTGCTGGGATGACAGGCGTGAGCCACCACACTGGCACTGTGGTATGTGGTATTGATGGCTGGTGGGCGTGAGTCACCACGCCCAGCATTGTATGTGGTTACTGGGATCAAACTCAGGGAGGGCCTTGCACTTGCAAGGCAGGCGCTGGAACCACTGAGCTAAAAATCTCCAGCCCACATCATTTTATAATAATAAAATTTCACTGAATTCAATAGGGAAGTTCCAAACATTGCCCAGATGGGACTCAGGACCCTGAAGGCCAGCCTGCCCTGGAACCATCACTGGCAAGCCCTGCCCCAGGCCCAGTGGCTCACAGGACTCAGAGAAGAGACCTGGGGCCCTGCCACTGACCCCTCCAGTTCTTCCGCCTCTCTGAACCATGAAGAAGGGACAGACTGACAGTAAAATGCAAATCCTTGTGCAACCAACTCACTTTTATACATATTTTAATTACAAAGTCCAATTAAAGTTGAAATATTAATACCAAGAGTAAAAGGTCAACAATAAGATTTAGGAACCAGGGCCAGAGATTTAGCTCTGTGGTTCCAGAGCCTGCTTCGCAAGCGCAAAGTCCTGAGTTCTATCCCTGGTAACCACACACAATGCTGGGCATGGTGGCTTATGCCCACCAGCAATCAATACCACATACCACAATGCTGGCGTGGTAGCTCACACCTGTAATCCTAGTGTTCGGGAGGCAGAGGCAGGAGGATTGTTGAGTTCCAGGCTTGTCTGGGCTACATAGTGAGCTCAGCCAGCCTGAACTACAAAGTGAGACCCTGTTTCAAAAAAAAAAAAAAAGATTTGGGAACCAGAGAAACTTTTCCTAATTCCACAGCCTTGACCATAGATTATCTGAACGGTATCTCACACTTGAGTTCCATGTACACACGGCCTTTTCACTTGCCCCTGTAGAACCCTCTGGCCATCACAACTGCTGCATGAACACTCACTCTCACTGCACTTGGCTCCTTCTGACTACGCCACGGCCCAGCCATCACCCCAGAGCCGATTTCCTACTGCCACCATGCGGAAATTGGGCACCAAACCAGGAGCCAAGGCCTCTGCACGGCAGGGCGCCCTTCTCACCAAGAGAAGATGAGTCTGACCTCAGCTCACCGACTGAGGGCAGAAGCTCGGCACTGAGAAGAGTGGCTGAAGGCCTGTGGAGTGCCAGGACAGGTGTATTCATGTGGGACCTGAGGCCACCCCCACACCACCCCCAAGTCACCAAGAGAAGTCTTTACACATCAAATACACTCCGGCTGAAGAAAGAACACATTTTGGCAGGCTCTTTAATAGAACTGGATAAAATAAAATCAATATGGGTACTTTAAAGGTGTATTTTGCAAGGTTAAGTAGACATTGCTCTTTGAGTGACACCAAAATTACTAAACGAATCCTACAGATGAAACAAATGCTGAGCTCCAGGGCTGTAACTCTAGCCCACCACAATCCCAGGAGGAAAGGGATGTCAGCATCCTGGCATTGGACAGCATGTCTGTGCCACCCACCCAAATTCTTACGCTCAAATTCAAGCCTTCAGCCAGGTATGGTGACACATATCTGTGATCTCAGCATTCAGGAGGCTGAAGCAGAAAGACTGCTCCAATTTCAAGGCCAACCTGGGCTACACAGTGAGTTCAAGGCCAGTCTGATCTACAAGGAGACCCTGTCCCTATCCAAAAAAAAACAAAAAACAAAAATCCACACCCTCAATGTAATGGATTAAGGCTGGGACCTTTGGGAGCTAATCAGGTCAGAAGAGTGGAGCCCTCATGAATGGATTAAAGCCCTCAAAAAGGTGCTCATGCAACCACTGTGGAAATGAGTAATTTCTCAAAAAGCTAAGAGGTTCCATTTGACCCAGCTATACCTCTTCTTAGAATCATCCTGGAAGAATTAAAAGCATCATACCCAGTGATATATGCACACTCATGTTTATAACAGCGCAGTTGTAACAGCTAAATCTTGGAAACAGCCCAAATTGTCCACCAACCCATGAGGAGACAAAAAAGATATGGTTTTCTGTCGGGTGTGGTGGCTCATGCCTGTAATCTCAGCACTTGGGAGGCAGAGACAGGAGGATTGCTCAGCTCAAGGCTTGCCTGGGCTATATAGTGAGCTGAGGGCCAGCCTAAACTACAAAGCGAGACCCTGTCTCCAAAAAAAAAAAAGGTACCTCTGAGAGCTCTCCTGCTCTTTCCACCATGTGTCTGTCTACAACCCAACCATGCTGGCACCTGAGTCCAGGCTTACAGTCTCCAGAACAGGGAGAAATAAATGTCTGCTATTTATAATTCCCGTCTATGGTACTTTGTTACAACAGCCCAAACTAGGACACTCAGTCTCAGAAATGTTGACACATTCAGCTAAGGAAGGTGCAGTCGGCTGGTAGGAGAACTGGAACCCAAAGCCAGGGGTACCCTTCTCCAAACCTGTGTTTCTACCTGATTCCTTACCGCAATATTCCCTTTTTGCTGTAAAAACAGTGAAAGTCTGATCTTAACCTCACAGACTTAAGAGCATTAACCATATGAAAGACAAGCCGGGCCCAGGCAGCTGCTGTGCCACCCTCTGGAATCAGAAATGCAGAGACTGGGTCAAAGACCAAGGCCGTGCCACCCTAGAAGCCCGTCATTATACAGTCGAGCCACTGCTTCCTCGAAATTGCTGATGGCAATTTTTGAACCTCCAAGGACATAGAATGATCTTTGTCAAAAGAAGCTGCCTAAATCACCCTTCCCCCTCTGCGTCCCTGATTTCTCAAATCATTTTTCTCTTTTCTTTTTTTTTTGCAGTACTGGGGATCAAGCTCGTGACCTTGTGCTCCCAAGGCAGGCGGCAACACCGCTGAGCTAAATCCCCAGCCTCTGGCTTCTGTACCTTCTTCCTGCTGCTTAATACCTCAAACGGCTCTCCGCAAAACCCATCGTCTGGGGAAGGCCCCGACCCTTGTGTAAGGCACAGAAGACAGGCTGCACCCGGAAGCCAGCCATCACCTTCCTTCACGCACAGCAGCCCCTCGCACACACAATCTCACACTGACATCCCTGAGGACGGGGCAGCACCGCCCAGGGCTCTCCATCCTGTCCCCGCACCTCCCTGAAGCGGCTCTCTACAGCCTCTGGACAGCAGCGGGGCTCAGTGCTCTGCGGTCTACGGTGTGGCCGCTCCCACCCAGTACTGGCGTACTTCTGGCACGGAGCTGCCGCTACAGGACACAGGAGCCCTTCAGCTCAGGATGCCAGAGCTCCGGGCAGAACCGGGTGTCTGAGGCACCATACACACACATGCATGCATGCACATGTGCACACACACACACACCACACTCAGGGGCCAGGATGACCCCACAAGCCCTCCTGGCCCGTCTCCCCTCACCCATAAATACCCGCTACAGACCAGCAGCTGAGGTCACCGCTAACTGCTCTCAGCCCAGGGAACGTTCAAACAGAACTCCATCACTGCCTGGGGAGATTTTAGTTTGTTCGTCTGTTTTCAATTTTATTGTATACAATGTGTCTTGATTCCTTTTTTATCCACTCCTCTCCCCTTCTTCGCCCCCCTTCCCCTTTCTTACTTGCAAAAACCCCATTTCCAGTTTTTCCTTCTTGTGTTTTTTCCTTCCTTCTTCTCTTCTCCTTCCTTTCTTGTTCCCCTTCCTACTGAATGATTTTATCATACATTGTCTATTATGCCTTTTGGTCTCTAATTACATTTTCAATTTCTTACACCAGAAAGGCAAAGTAATATTTACATGTGTGTCTGATTTATTTCACTTAGGGGGACAGCTTCCCCACCCCCTGCTGACCAGCCTGCCTAGTCAATGCCTGAGTCACAGTGATGACCCTGGTGACAGGAAGGGTCAACCTACAGGTGCGAGTGTCCTGGTCAGCGAATGCCCTCAGTATGGGCAGCGCCCACATCCGCCTGTGCATGAGTAACTGGACACCATCACGCTCCACTCCAGAGGCCCTGCCTCTTCTACTCCCCAGGCTTCTACTCTCGGGAGCTTCTACTCCAGGTCCAAACTCGAGGCTTACTGTTCCTTCACTCTGGGAAGGCACAGAGACTCAAGCTTGCTGTCTGACGTCAGTTAAGACTGTGTGTATCTGCCTTGTCCTCTCGGGCACTTTCCATGCCTCAGCCCCCTTACCGTACCCCAAAAGGAACCGGCATTAAGTAACAAGAGGGACAGGGCCCTCTCCCACATGGGTCACAGCTGAGTGATACCTACCACGTGTACTACATGAATTTCACATGTGGAATCAAAACATCTGATTAGGATGACTATTTTCATCAGAAATAAACCATCCAATATCCATGTGGCCTTAAAGTTTCATTCTTTCACATCCATGGGCTCTTTATTCAGCTGAGACGCCACTGTTAATAAACTGCAAAGAAAATCTATAAACTGTTGGGAACCTAGCCAGTAGACCACAGTGCCAGTACAGTCATGGTCACCGGCACAACTTTCAAACCTACCCAGAAGAGGTCTGGGCCCTAAAGGCACTCGGGTTGGGGACTTAGCTCAACCGTTCTGGCATCTGTCTCGCAAATGCAAGGTCCTGAGTTTGGTCCCAGTAACCACATACCACAGTGCCAGGCGTGGTGACTCACGCCCACCAGCAATCACTACCACATACCACAACGCTGGGCGTGGTGGCTCACGCCTGTAATCCCAGCACTCAGGAGGCAGAGGCAGGAGGATTGCTGAGTTTGAGGTTTACCTGGGCTACATAGTGAGCTCAGGGCCAGCCTGAACCTACAAAGTGAGACCCTGTCTCAGAGAAAAAAAAAAAGGCAGCATTCAGGTTGAAGGGAGCATCTTATCCCTGAGGACATTTGGATAGGACTTCAGTATTTGAAACTGTCATCCAACATTTATTTCACAACTTTTTCAATTGCTTAGCAACTGAAAAAGAAATCATTTCAATGTACTCTTCAATCAATAAACATTAAGTAAGTCTGCTCAAAATACCCAAGTTCTACAAATTTGCCCCTGTGAAAATATGGCAAGAAAATAAACAAAAATAAAACAAGTAACCTTTTTTTTCATGGTCAGACAGAAAGGTGCTTTGCACTCTAAATTCCAACAGAAAAATAGTCCTTCAGATGAGCAAACAGTTTCCTCTGCAAGTGACACATTCTGGGATATTTACACTGCCAAACATAACTCATAATGACAACCACCAAGGAAGCAAAACCTAATGGAAAAACCCTATGCTGGCAACTGGGAGCCCCAGCAGGAGGATATGGGATCCTATTGAAGCAGTGGCTGAATTTGGCATTTTTCGTTTAAAAAAGAAAAAGGCATATATAGCCACCAATACCACTCAAAATGTTTTAAGCACACACAAAAAATTAATAAGAGCAGAAAATACTTCCAAAAGCACGTCCTCTACAAACACAACTCACTGTTATTATTAGCTCAAGATGACCGGGAAAATAGGATTATCGAATACTGGGTAAGAGGCAGCTCAGGCCGGTGCTCTGCTCAGTACTTGTCATCACCGCACAGCAGAGGCAGTTTAGGGGTGTGATGATCCGATTCTTTTTTTTTTTTTTTTTTTTTTTTGCTTTTTGGAGACAGGGTCTTGCTTTGTAGTTCAGGCTGGCCCTGAGCTCACTATGGTGCCCAGGCAAGCCGCCGCGAACTCAGCAATCCTCCTGTCTCTGCCTCCCAAGTGCTGGGATTACAGGTGTGAGCCACCACACCCAGCATTATATGTGGTAACC